>VDFB02325462.1:0-44006 GCA_007258455.2 Sequoia sempervirens
AAGGTGGAGGTCAGTGAGTGGGTATCGCCGATCGTCATATCATTAAAGAAAGAGAAGGAGCAAATTAGAATCTGTGTTGACTTTCGTAGCCTGAATGCAGTGACTATCAAGGATCCATTTCCCATTCCCTTCACCGACTCGATTCTGGAAGAAGTTGCCAGGCACGAAATGTACTCCTTTCTAGATGGCTTCTCGAGTTACAATCAGATCAGTATCGCCGAGGACAAATTAAAGACTACGTTCGTCGTCGAGGATGGGGTGTACGCATACAACCGAATGCCGTTTGGATTATGCAACGCACCAGCTACATTCCAGAGGATAATACTCCACATCTTTGATAAAATGTCGGTAGGTAATTTCAAAGCCTTCCTCGATGACTGGTCAATTTATAGTGATAAGGAAAAACATTTGAAAGCCTTAGGCGAGTGCATGGAACGGTGTAGAGCAGCCCGCCTTGCCTTGAATCCGAAGAAATGCAGATTTATGGTGCCGCAAGGGAAGTTGCTCGGACACATTGTGTGCAAAGCTGGGTTGAAAACGGATCCCGACAAGGTGCGAGTCATCGTACAGTTGGAGGCTCCGGAGAATGTCACTGGTGTGAAGTCCTTCCTCGGGCATGTGGGATACTATCGGAGATTCATTAAAAATTTCGCCCAAGTGTCGTACCCCCTCGACCTACTGACGAGGAAAGGCCAACCATTTACATGGGCCGAAGAACAAGAGAAGGCATTCCAGGAACTGAAGGATCGATTGATCAGCTCACCCATATTGATGTATCCAAACTGGGATAAGGAGTTCCACGTACATGTAGACGCCTTTAATTTTGCCATCGGAGCAACCCTAGCACAAGTGGGAGCACACGGCAATCACCCAGTATTCTTCGCCAGCTAGCTACTTTCAAAGGCAGAAAGGAATTACAGTACGACCGAGCGTGAGGCACTAGGAATGGTTTACTCTGTACAGAAGTTCAAGCATTACCTCCTAGCCATGCCGTTCACTTTCTATGTGGATCACCAAGCTTTCATGTGCCTGGTAAACAAGCCGATTATCCAAGGACGAGTGAGTAGATGGTTACTTTTGTTGCAAGAATTTACATTCACCATCATCGTACGGCCGGGAAAGAGCCATGTTATTGCCGATCAATTATCCAAAATCCGGTCGGGCGAACCCGCTGAGGGAGGGGTGAATGAGGACTTTCTTGTAATATCCCCTTCTCAAACCTGATCGTTCATGTGACCGTTGGCCTTTTCCTAGAAACCCGAAGGCTAGTCGGAAGGTAAAATTAGGGTTTCCTATTTTTGAGGTCTTTGCTCAGAGATGATGGATTCAATGGCGGATTCTTTCTGGGTTTTCAAAGAGCTCCGCAGTGGTATGTTCATCTCAGCATTCAGAGCTCTTTTTGGAATTTACTATTTTTAGTAAATTCTATTTTTGGCAGCTTCCAGTTGAGTTCAGCTTGGTTGACTTCATGTTTCAGTTTGGTCAGATGTTGTGCTCAGTATTGGCTTCAGGGCACATTCGGAGGGATAAGTTAAGTCATTTAATTAAAAGTCACGTTTTAAATATTATATTTTAACGTTGACCATGGGCCTAGATTTAATGACTTAATATTGTTTTTAAAAAGTGGTCTTTGAGGGTGGCGCCCTCATTAAAAGATTATTTTAATTAGTGCCAAAGTCAAAGCAAGGTTTGAAGGGCGTATTTATCAAAAGGATGATATTTAATTAAAATATCAAATCTTAAGCTTTGAAGGAGAAAGTACGCCATCTTGAGGAGATTAGGGTTTTGGCTTGAAAGTGATTTTAGGGTTAATTGAAGTCAACTGGAAAATTATAAAAGGAAGGCCTTGAGCATCATTTCATCATCTTTGGACGACTATACTGTTATGCTGCCGGATTGGCTCTGGGACTGCTTCGAGGAATGAAGGCCTCCTAGCTTGGGCATCACTTCGTGTTTGCAAGACAACATCTAGTGGTGAATCATTGTACTGTGAGTTGCATTTAGTTTGTGTTTTGTTCTCAGCTCATTGCATAGTTAAATCAGATTGGCATATTAGTGTTTCAGCATTTTGCATTGTTGTAGACAGCAGTTTCATGTTTTTATTCATCTATCAAAAAATACAAAAATAGTAGTTCTGGGTATTGCATTTATAGTTGTGTTTAGGGGAGGCGAATGTTTGTCTCAAATCTCAGATTTTAATGTGTTGTATTTAATTTTTAATGCCAAGTCGAATTCTTCAGCTGGGCCGTACCTTTCAGCCTTCTTGGAATTCGTGCATTAATCATTGGGGATAGTTTGATCTGTTTTTAGAGTCTTTGTTGAGTCGCCATCATTGCTAGGGCAGTTTGCATCCTGTTTCGTGTTAATCGGATGATTATTGAGCAAGTTATGAACATTACCTTGAATTTGTAAGTTGCTGGTTACTCTTTTAAAAGTGCAGATCTGTCAAAAAACAGTATACAGAAATCTGCTTTCCTGATTTGTGGTTTGGACACTGTGATCACTTAAGGATTGTAGCTGATTCATTATTGAATGTACTATTTGATAAGTATCTGATATCTTGACATTGCAGGCAATAATAATCTTTGTAAACTGGCAGTAGTACTGACCAGTGTTCTTAAAATTGCTTTGTCTCGATTTGTAATACTCATTCTTATCTTCAGTATTAGTTAAGATAGTTATAACTCCGCCCTATGGTAGCTACTCTCCCATCTTGGGTCAGCAAGCACATTCTGGGTGTTGAGTGTTTTTCAGCTTCAGCATTTCTCTTTCAAAGTTGTGTTATTGTAATCACTCCGTCATATGGTCGCCCCTCACTCCGCATTGGATTGGGTAGCACATACTTGACGTTGAGTTCTTTCTGCATTTAGAATAAAAGACCCTCTAACCAATGCTCGCCATCATCGGCGCCATTCTGGTTAGAGTTACAGCATAAGCAGTTCAATTTAGATCCTCTGACCAATGCTCGCCATCATCAGCGCCATTCTGGTTAGAGTTGCTTTCTTGCACGTTTTGGTTTTCTCCTCTAACCTTAACGGCTGCACTGCTTTGTAATTTGTAAATTGAAAAACGAAAAAATTTGGCTCGGAATATTTCAGTGGTATCAGAGCCAAGATCCTGCCATCCTGTGCCCATCAGAGTTCACTTGACAGAGAAAACAGATTCTACATCAGAGGTCAGAGCTGAGTTCAGTATTAGCTTTCAGAAGTTTCAAAGATGTTGCATTTTCTAAGGTCTATGGGTCGTGAGAAGTCAGATTCAACTATGGCATCGGAGGAAGGAAAGGTTAGTGATGTCGTAAGGGACTTCATTGAATATGCCAAACAGTTTAAAAGACAATGTGAAGATGAGGCTGTCAAACTCCGTGAGCAATATCAAACCATGCCAGATGATTATAGGTACAATGTTTCATTTGATTCCCATTTGAAGTGTGTGGCGTCAGTGGAGCCCGAAAAGTTGAAGATGGTGGACCACATTAGGAAAATGATAAAAAGGGAAGCAGAACAAGCTTTGTTCGAAGAATCAAAGAAGGAAGGAGATGAAGTGCCTATTTGTGGATTGCAGCCGACAAATATGCAAGTTGAAGAGAAAAATCAGTCATCTAGCATTGAAGATGGCACAAACATGGTGCACATATCACATCAAAATGATCGTGAGCTCGAAGGAGAAAACGTGACAGTTGAAGAGTGTGTGGAAGAGCCTCATAATACGCCCCTTGACTTGCATGTGATAGCAAGTGAAGAAAAGCAAGTTGAAGGAGATACTATTGGTGTCTTTGAATCAGCTTATAACCGTTACCAAAGTGATGATGTTGGTAATGATTTCGATGTGTTTGTACCTCCTCTTGTTGAAGATTTAGTGAGGGATAGTTTTGCTCTTGTTGCTGTCTCAACTTCCCGAGAAGTTCCACATGAGGAAATCAGCAACATACTTTCTCATGATAGTTCCATAAAAGATAATGAAGGTGAAGTTTTCGAAACAAGCAGCATCGAAGAATCTTCACTTCATTTCGGTGGTGACATTGTTGGATTTGGGTTTGACCAGCAAACCAAACCATCGGAAGAAAATGTTTTTGAAGATATCAGCTTAAGAGATTCAGGATTTGACTTATTCATTGAGTCAATACTTCCAGTGAAGCATGAAAAACCTCTTCCTGTTGATCATCTCAGTCAACCCCTTGGCATTTGGGATCCAGGTGTGTTGGCACCGAGGTATAACAAAGAACCTTTGTGGGATGAATTTCCCTTTGATCCTGATGAAGACCAAAATATTGTCTGCCTTGCAAGCTATGAGGAGGCCAAAGGAGAAGTTGTTTTTGATGAAGAAGCTTACTTTGAAGAGCTCCATGGTGATCCCTTCAAGTTGATTGCAGCCACCAAGGAGGATGTTGTTACTTCCAAAACTTTCAAACCAGCGTTCTATGATTGTTCGTTTGAGTCAGGGGCTGCCAAAGCCTTTGATCAAAGTGGCAATGAGGTGGATGAAGAGCTTGAAGACCTTACGGCTTTTGAAGAAGAAGGGTTCAATGTGGTTTTAGATCACAAGGCTGATCTACCAAGGCAAGAAGCTGATTGCAAGCTTGAGGACAAAGAAACTGTGAAGTATGTTCCTCTCCATGACACTGAACATTCTCCGTTAGTTGAGGATGAAAGACAAGAAGGTTGGAGCAGCTTTGAGGACAGTGATGTCACAAAACAAAGTTCTGATTTTGAAAAGCAGCCAACCAGCAATTCACCATCTTCGCATTCCTTTGAGTGGGAAGGACAATTCAAGGTGTTCGTTGACAGGGAAGTGCAAGCTCTATCCTTGTTTGACTACGCACATAGCTTGGTTGAAGAGTTTTACTGGAAGGCTCAGCTTGAAGAGAGATGTAGAGGAGTGACCGATGGAGTTACTCTTCCTAAATTGCAACTTATCAAAGATTCCTTGGAGACCTTGAAGTCTGAGTACATACACTCTATTGGAGAACGGGATCATGTCATTGAAGTTGCAAAGAAGGCCATTTGTGCTTTTCATGAAAAGGAGAGTATGATTGATGAGCTCACTCTGGAGCTCGAATCAACAAGGGACATGTTGAAAGAAACTCAGCTGGCTCTAACAGAGGTTGAAGACCAGTTTGCAGATTTCAAACTTTTCAAGGAGCAAGAGGATGCACAGAGAGCTGAAAAAATCAATCAAGTGATTGGAGATCTTGACTGTCTTCAAGAGGAGTTTGATCTCGAAAGCATTTCAAGAAAATCAGAAGTTGCATGTACAGATTTGGGGCAGCGAGACGAAAGGAATGGCTTCTGGGTCTTTGACAATCCCTTCTTTGAAGTGGGTGCTGAAGCAACTTATGACATTCCTCTTTTTGTTTTGAAAAATGAGTCAAGTAGTGAAGTGACCAAGCATGAGGTCAAACATGAACTCCAATCTAAGGATGCTTTGATATCACTCCATGAGGATGTCCCACAAATGTTGAGTAGTAATGGATGCATAAGTGGGTTTGAGGATGGAGTTTCTACATGGGAGGTGACGAAGCAAGGAAATTTCAACATCTATGACATCAAGGTGTTGATGAGACAAGTCTTGGTAGCTGTTGGTAACTTCATTATAGCAGCAAGGAGTGAAGATTTCAGACCTACTACTCAGGAGGAATGGGAAAAAGGTGAACTAGACTTTGGTGGGTGCACTCTTGACAATCCATCCCTTGGGCGGAATGATGTTTGGAATCATATTGATCAGTTTTGGGCGCTGAATTTGAAGCCACTTTATGTTTCATACGCCCTTAAGGTGGAAGCTTTCATGGTTAAGCTTCAAGGATTTACTAGATGGGGCATCAGTTTCGTGAGAAGGCACGTGGTTCTCACTAGCACTTGGGAATGTGTAGAGATTTTTTTGCGGTGTGTTGAAAATCACTTTCAGTTGGGTATCCATGCTTGGGATTCTCAACTTGGGTTGTTAGAGTTTATTACTTATGGAAAAGACTCTTGGAGGGATAAGGAACAAATTCCCAGACTTGTTGATGTTGTTCCCTTCATTTCCAGCTACTTGATGGTTCCGTTTGTTCATCAACAAATGGATTGGAGAGAAATTTTGAATATGGGTTGGAAAGATCAACGATCGGTAGTTCTTGGAAGTGACGTTCAGCTCAGACAAGGGCAGATTTTGAGACACGAGTTTGCTGGTTGGAGGCGGACCAACCACCTTACTTATGGAGTTACTTTCATTCTGGAGAGTTGGTACCTCACTCCTGATCAAAGAAGTGGTAGTTTTCTAATGGAGATGAATCTAGCGTGTTTTCCAACCACCTTGGAGGTGTCCCCTTGCAGCTCGATGGTCATCTCACATGCTCACGCTTGGGATTTTGAGTGGTGTTGTTGTTTTCCTTTGGGTAGGACTCGAGAATCAGATTGCATTACGCTGATCCTAGCCTTGATCAGCAGCAATTATTTGTTCCTTCACACTTTTCCTACTCTCCAAATTCATCTTATGATGGTTGGTGATGTAAACCTTGATAGTTTACTCTCGGTATTGATTCAGGACAGCAGTCTCTCACCTACTTTGGTTCACCATTCTAATACTCATGGGGCTGGAACTATGATTGTTTTCTGTAGTCTTCATAGTGGCGTTAGTATAATTCAGATGAGGCATAGTAGCTTCATGCGGAGACATGAGTATGAGTTCGTTGAGCTCTTGCAAAGGATTACTTTCCTCCTTGCAAGAAGATTTGTAGAGGTCACACTTGCAGTCATGGTTCCGTTTGTTACCATGTGGAGGTATGCTGAGGAGTTCGATTTTGATTTGAGTAGACTATCTTTCCTATTGCTTAGAATTGTGATTGACAGTAGTATGGTTGATACTGTTAATTGGGGGGATCATGGACATGAGATGTTTGTAATGTCCCCTTCTTAGCAATGATCGTTTCTGTTGACCGTTGGCCTATTCCGGAGACCCGTAGGCTGTGCGGATGGTGAAATTAGGGTTTCCAAGTTTTGAGGTGGTTGTTGCTTGGAGTTTGGGTTTCTGACTGCGGATTCTTTCTGGGTTTTCAGAGAGCTTCGCAGTGGTGTGTTCAGTTTGGCATTTCGGGCAACTTCGCGAATTTACTATTTTTAGTAAATTCTATTTCTGGCAGTGGACAGTTCGGGTACAGTTCAGTTGGGTCACTTCTTCAGTTGTTTCAGCTGGCACTTCAGTTCTTGGCCTTGGGCGCATTTTTCTGGGAGAGATAAGTAATTTCATTATAATATTATTATTTTAATATTATACCCCTTGCCTAGCAGTGCAACTTTAAGTTGTTTTTAAAAAGGGGACTTTTGAGGGTCCAGGCGTCATAAGGAGATAAATTATAATTTTAAAATGTCAAATATTGAGACAAGTAAGTGGGACGCCCTTTTGAGAAGATTATTTTATTTTAAAAAGTGAAATGTTTTATTGTTGAAAATGGACGCCATCTTTGGAGGGAAAAGGTGAATTTGAAATTAGGGTTTGGGCGCCCTTGGAAGCTTCTAGATGTTTCTCTCTCGTCTATATAATCAGGCCTCAGCTCTTCATTTGGCATCTTCTGTCTACTACACCGTTATGCTGCTGGATTGTATTCAGGCACTCGCTTCGAGGAAAGCACACCTCCTAGCATTGGCTCATCTTCTTGCTTGAAAGATAGCAACTAGTTGAGAGGTTAGCTTGTATTAGGTTTGAATTGCATTTCTAGTTGAGTAATTGCATTGTTGGAGTTCTAGTTTACATTTTCTGTCATATTTTGATGTTGCTGAATGTCATTGGGGAATGTAAGAATCGCTCATAGCTCATGAAATAAAAATGTTATCATTCTGGGTATTGGATCTTTCAATCTGTTTATGAAGGGCGACCATGCTTGCCAGTTTCCAGATTTTTATTGTGTCTCTTTGATTTTATAAAGGAAATTCGCCCTTGCAGCTGGGCCGTACCATCTTGAGGTACATTGGAGTTTGTGCAAAAATAAATAAGGCTTGTTTTGAGTGGTTTAGGGGTTGCATCTTGGGCGCCTGCATCAGTATAGTAATCTGCATTTGATCTTTCGTCAATAGGATGTGTTTAGAGTGAGTTATGTGCATTTTAATGAGTTTTCATGCTGCTGTTCTGTATCATTTCTGTCAAAAACAGTCACATCAGATTTGAGAAAGTTCATTGGTGTGTGAGGAGTTGATATTCAGTGAGCTTGGGAGTGTGAAAGGGAGTTCTTAATTTGTTATAGCTTCGAAAGGATTCTAATCTTAAGATATTGACAAACTCTCTAATTTATTGTAAGCTGAACAGTAGTACTGTCAGCAATTCTCTCCTCTCATTTGGTATTTACTTGTACTGCCCACTGAATAAGTGGAAGAGGCTGGCTTGCCGCCTTTACTTTCTTGCATTGTAATTTCCTAAGTCTCCGCCATATGGTCGCCTCTTATCCATCACGGATTGAGTAGCACATACTTGGTGTTGAGCTCTTTTCAGTATTGCAATAGATAGGGATCCTCTGACCGAATGCTCGTCGTTCGCCGGCGCATCTCTGGTTAGAGTTCTTGTTCAGCATTTACTTTGAGATCCTCTGACCAATGCTCACACCTTGCCCGCATCGGGATCCTGGTGTACATTCTGGTTAGAGTTACTTTCTGCATCGTTTGGTTTATGCTAACCTTAACGGGTGCATGTTGCATTGTAATCTTTTATGAAAAAACAAAAAAAAATTGGTCCGGTTCATTACAATGTTGCATGATTTTGATTTCCCTCCTTTAAGATCTTTCAGTTTGGGTATCGTAGATGGTAACACTTTGAAGTTACAAGGGGAGTCAGTGCAGCATTGGCATGATATTTTCATTGATGTGATCAGAGTGGTGCAGCATCGGCATGGTGGGTCTTTCCTGAGACGCACTTGGGAACCAGGGATCATACTTGTTGCGTATGGATTAGTTTTCAAATTTTTGGAGCTGTGGTGGTATTGCTTGAGGACAAGCAATTTTGGGAAGGGCGACTGTAATATCCCCTTCTCAAACCTGATCGTTCATGTGACCGTTGGCCTTTTCCTAGAAACCCGAAGGCTAGTCGGAAGGTAAAATTAGGGTTTCCTATTTTTGAGGAGGTCTTTGCTCAGAGATGATGGATTCAATGGCGGATTCTTTCTGGGTTTTCAGAGAGCTTCGCACTGGTATGTTCATCTCGGCATTCAGAGCTCTTTCTGGAATTTACTATTTTTAGTAAATTCTATTTTTGGCAGCTTCCAGTTGAGTTCAGCTTGGTTGACTTCATGTTTCAGTTTGGTCAGATGTTGTGCTCAGTATTGGCTTCAGGGCACATTCGGAGGGATAAGTTAAGTCATTTAATTAAAAGTCACGTTTTAAATATTATATTTTAACGTTGACCATGGGCCTAGATTTAATGACTTAATATTGTTTTTTTAAAAGTGGTCTTTGAGGGTGGCGCCCTCATTAAAAGATTATTTTAATTAGTGCTAAAGTCAAAGCAAGGTTTGAAGGGCGTATTTATCAAAAGGATGATATTTAATTAAAATATCAAATCTTAAGCTTTGAAGGAGAAAGTACGCCATCTTGAGGAGATTAGGGTTTTGGCTTGAAAGTGATTTTAGGGTTAATTGAAGTCAACTGGAAAATTATAAAAGGAAGGCCTTGAGCATCATTTCATCATCTTTGGACGACTATACTGTTATGCTGCCGGATTGGCTCTGGGACTGCTTCGAGGAATGAAGGCCTCCTAGCTTGGGCATCACTTCGTGTTTGCAAGACAACATCTAGTGGTGAATCAGTGTACTGTGAGTTGCATTTAGTTTGTGTTTTGTTCTCAGCTCATTGCATAGTTAAATCAGATTGGCATATTAGTGTTTCAGCATTTTGCATTGTTGTAGACAGCAGTTTCATGTTTTTATTCATCTATCAAAAAATACAAAAATAGTAGTTCTGGGTATTGCATTTATAGTTGTGTTTAGGGGAGGCGAATGTTTGTCTCAAATCTCAGATTTTAATGTGTTGTATTTAATTTTTAATGCCAAGTCGAATTCTTCAGCTGGGCCGTACCTTTCAGCCTTCTTGGAATTCGTGCATTAATCATTGGGGATAGTTTGATCTGTTTTTAGAGTCTTTGTTGAGTCGCCATCATTGCTAGGGCAGTTTGCATCCTGTTTCGTGTTAATCGGATGATTATTGAGCAAGTTATGAACATTACCTTGAATTTGTAAGTTGCTGGTTACTCTTTTAAAAGTGCAGATCTGTCAAAAAACAGTATACAGAAATCTGCTTTCCTGATTTGTGGTTTGGACACTGTGATCACTTAAGGATTGTAGCTGATTCATTATTGAATGTACTATTTGATAAGTATCTGATATCTTGACATTGCAGGCAATAATAATCTTTGTAAACTGGCAGTAGTACTGACCAGTGTTCTTAAAATTGCTTTGTCTCGATTTGTAATACTCATTCTTATCTTCAGTATTAGTTAAGATAGTTATAACTCCGCCCTATGGTAGCTACTCTCCCATCTTGGGTCAGCAAGCACATTCTGGGTGTTGAGTGTTTTTCAGCTTCAACATTTCTCTTTCAAAGTTGTGTTATTGTAATCACTCCGTCATATGGTCGCCCCTCACTCCGCATTGGATTGGGTAGCACATACTTGACGTTGAGTTCTTTCTACATTTAGAATAGAAGACCCTCTGACCAATGCTCGCCATCATCGGCGCCATTCTGGTTAGAGTTACAGCATAAGCAGTTCAATTTAGATCCTCTGACCAATGCTCGCCATCATCGGCGCCATTCTGGTTAGAGTTGCTTTCTTGCACGTTTTGGTTTTCTCCTCTAACCTTAACGGGTGCACTGCTTTGTAATTTGTAAATTGAAAAACGAAAAAATTTGGCTTGGAATATTTCATTTCCGGATGCACACTTATTCCAGATTGCAATATTGCCATCATGGTACGAGAAGATTGGAGAATATCTGTCCACATCCACGTTTCCGAAGGAAATGCCACCGGCCGAAAGAAGGAAGCTCGTACTGAAAAGTAAGACATTTCAGTTGATCAATGGTTTACTCTACAAGATGGGACCCGACCAGATCCTCCGGAGATGTGTCGTCGAAGAAGAAATACCTGGCGTACTAAAGGAGGCACATGAAGGACTAGCTGGCGGCCATATGGGACCAGATGCTACAGCAAGGAAAATTCTCTTGGCAGGTCTATGGTGGCCGACGATGCACAATGACGCTAAGGATTGGGGTTAGGCTGCGACACTTGCCAGAGGGTCGGGAAACCATTGAAGCGGGATTTCATGCCACTGCATCCCTCACAGCCACAGGAATTGTTTGAACGATGGGGGTTGGACTTCATCGGATCATTGAAGGTGAGTCACTTGCATCGATGCCGATATATTGTGGTCGCTACAAAATATCTGACGAAGTGGGCGGAAGCTCGAACGTTGCCAGACAATACAGCACAAAGTACAGCAAGATTCATCTACGAGCAAATAGTAACACTGTACGGCATCCCCATTCGGATCATGAGTGATCATGGAGGATATTTCGTTAATCATGTTATCAGGTTGATGACGACAGAGTTCCGAATTTTTCACAACCTATCAAGTCCGTACTACCCGCGAGCTAATGGCCAGGCGGAGTCTACAAATAAGGTGCTCGTATCAGTGATTCACAAATCATGTGGCGTGGAAGAAGCTGACTGGGAAGAAAGGTTACCAGCCGTCCTATGGGCATATCGTACAACGTACAAGGTAACGACGGGCCACACGACTTTCCAATTGATGTACGGTCAGGAGGCGGTGATGTCGATGCAGTATATGGTACCAAGCCTGAGGAGAGCCATGGAGAATCGGTTGGGCGATACTGAAAGCTTAAAGGAAAGACTATACCAACTGAATAAGCTGGACGAGCGAAGGGTGATGGCACAATGGGCGATGGAGAACATGCAACGGCGACGGAAATATTGGCACGACAAGCATCTCCGACGAATGAATTTCCGACTGGGACAGTTAGTTCTGAAGTATAACGGCCGTAACGAGATCAAGCCGGGGAAGTTTAAAGTTCGTTGGTTGGGACCGTTCCGAGTACAAGAAGTAGGTGAAATGGTTCTATAAAGTTAGAAAATCTAGATGGGTCATTGATATCGGAGGCAATCAACGGATCGAAGCTAAAGCCATATCAGGAGAGAAAAGAGAAGAATACTATCGCCATCAATATGTTGGGTTATGCCACAAAGGAAGATTGGCCTGTACAACATGAAGGGCCGAGGGAACAAGACTGGGGATTAGGAGGTCCCGGATATGTAGCAGATGCTATTTGGGCAGAATCGGGCCGAGATCAAATAATTGAAGAAAGGTTGGCAGAGAAGCGAGTAGAAGGAATTGCAGTACCACGGATACACAAGCACCTAACCAATGCAGTGTTCGGAACCCCTGCCCTTTGGCGTCGATTGGGGGGACACTAGCACTATGTTGCCCCTTATGAAGGAGTAAAACGGGGATATATAGCCAAGGACTTGGACACGGAAGCCCAAGCAGAAAAGGAGAAACAGGCAGAAGAACAAGATGAGTCCCAAAAGGATGACGAGGAGGAATGGACAGATGAGCAATGGGATGCTTACTTCGAGAAGAAGGCCCCTTGCTTAAAGACAGTGTTGAAGATAGAAGATACATTTGTGTCAACAGTGGACGAGTATACAGAAGACCTTCTGAAACAAATGCGTCGAGAAAGAAGAAAAATACCAAGGGTTAGGAAGATCGCAACTCAAGATGGACTCTGGAAAAAAATTCCTAACCTGGCGGGACCACCAACAGTACAAGGCGACGATGTTACGTGGTATCAACAGTACGGCGGAAGGTACATCGACGAAAGTTTTCGAGGTATTGGTCCTGCCCCTTTACTTGATAAATGGTTTGATATAGAATATATAGGAACGTGCTGCGAGGAAGAATGTTATAAAAGGCCACCACACACATGTAAATGGTATTACACCTCAGAATTAAAAGTTTGGGCACATAGCGAAGCTAGAGGGATAAAAAGAAAAGAAGAGATAAGGGAGGAGAGAGAAAATGAACAGAAGTTGAAAAAAATAAAAAGAAAAGAAGAGAGAAGGGAGGAGAGAGAAAATGAACAGAAGTTGAAAAAAATAAGAAGAAAAGAAGAGAGAAGGGAGGAGAGAGAAAATGAATGGAAGTTGGAAAAAATAAAAAAAGGAAGGAAAAAAGCTACGAGACATCAGAAAATAAAGGAAAATAAAAGAATAAATAAGGAAGAACAAGGCGAAGGGGAAGAAAAGAGAAAAAAATAAAAAAATAAAACAAATGTGAAGGAAGTCAGAAAAGAAAGCAAAAGAAAGAAGAAAAAATTAAATAATAAATTAAATGACTCGGACATTAAGAAAAAAAGTATTAAAGTGCTCAAATTAAATAAAGTGAGGCGAATTAAAATAAACGCCTTGACTATTAAACAATCGTACGGCCAAGGGAGAAAGCGATTAAATTAAACGAAGTTAGAAATGAAATAAATACAGAAACCCCAATCGTACGGCCATTTAAAGATGAGATAGTTTGGCGACAAGGCGAAATACAGCGAAATCACAAAGGGAGAGAAGAGAGCAAAAATCCGTACGAATTTATCAGCAGCAGAGGCGCGTCAAGCACAGGGAAGATTGTACGGCACCCTCATCAGCTTCTAAGTCTTGAGGTCATACGACATTCAAAGGAATTCCAAATCATACGGCACTCACCAGTCTTTCAAGTCGTACGGCATTTACAAGCTTCTCAGTCTTCATTTTGTTGGTCACTGGAGGTCGTACGGCCATTACAAATTGAAATTCGTGCCAGATTCAACATCGTACGGCAGCTTGTTGAGTCCTCCCAAGTCGTACGGCATCTTGTGGATTTTTGGCAGACCGTACGGCAAGGTTTGGCATCCTCTCAGGTGTAATGTCCCCTTTCCGAGCCTGACATTTCCAGTGACCGTTAGCCTTTCCTTGGGAACCCGAAGGCTAGTCGGAAGTTAAAATTAGGGTTTCCTAATTTTGAGGAGGTCATTGTTCAGAGATGGTGGAGTAAATGGCGGATTCCTTCTGGGTTTTCAAAGGGCTTCGCAGTGGTATGATCATCTCGGCATTCAGAGCACTTTTTGGAATTTACTATTTTTAGTAAATTCTATTTTTGGCAGTTTTCCAGATAAGCTCAGGTTGGTTGACTCCCGGTTTCAGATTGATCAGTTGACTTCATCAGTATTGGCTTCAGGGCACTTTCGGAGAAATAAGTTAAGTCATTCAAATTAAAGTCACGTTTTAATTATTATATTTTAACGTTGACCTTGGCCTAGAGTTAATAACTTAATGTTGTGTTTAAAAAGTGGGCATTGAGGGTGGCGCCCTCATTAAAAGAATATTTTAATATTTCCCTAAGTCAAAGCAATGATTGGAGGGGCGCATATTTCATAGGATGAGATTTAATTAAAATGTCAATTCTAAAGCCTTGAAGAGAAAGTACGCCCTCTTGAGGAAGATGAAGGTTTTGACCTAAAAGCAGATTTTAGGGTTTCGTGAAGTCAAGCGGAAGTTATAAAAAGGAGTCTTGTGCATCATTTTGGATCATCTTGGAAAAATACACCGTTATGCTGCCGGATTGATTCTGGATCACTTCGAGGGATGAAGACCTCCTAGCATTGGGCATCTCTTCTCGTTTGTAAGACAACGACTAGTGATGATTGTTAGTCTAGTTGTGAGTTCTTGGAATTATTGCATTGTAATCTGCATGATAAGTCTTTAGCTTCTGTTTTCTGCATTTTAGCTTTATTCTAGAATTGCAAGTTTGCTACAGCAGACCCACCTTTTCATTTGTAGTTCAAAAAATACAAAAATATGTCTTATGGGTATTGCATAAATTCATTGGTCTAGACTAGGCGCCTCAATGTGCAAGGTTGTAGATTTTTTGGAGCATTGTCTGATTTTATAAATGAAAATCGCCCCTGTACTGGGCCGTACCATCTGCAGACTCTTGGGATTCGTGCCATTAAATATAATCTGGTCTTTGGTCCTGTTTCTTGTTCCTAAGCTGGACGCCATCATCCTACTTGTGCTTTGCATTCAATTTTAGATTGTTTGATTGAGTTTTAAGGGAGATACGAGCTTTCCAAGAAATATGTATGTGCTGTTCTATGATGAAAAACACAGGTCTGTCAGACAGATTGAAGAAATCTGCATCTTGTTCTTGACGGGTGTGAAAGGATCTTAAGATCTTGCGGCATACTTCATCGTGGGTGGGCAAGCTTGAAACGAGGTTGGATCTATTAATTAATTCCTTCATTTTCAGTCTCTTTTCTCAACAAAGGAACGTTCTAATATTATTGCAAGCTTCACATATGTTGAATTGTAATTGATAGCAAGATGTCATCTTTCAAATTGTATGCTGGCAGTAGTACTGACCAACATCCTCTAATATTGCTTTGTCATTCATTGTAATTCACGTTCTTGCTTTCTATACTAGTAAATTAGTCATAACTCCGCCCTATGGTAGCTACTTCCCATTCTGGGTGAGCAAGCACATTCTGGGTGTCGAGTAGTTTCAGTATTCAGCATTTCCTTTCAAGCTTTGAATTCTGTAATCACTCCGTCATATGGTCGCCCCTCACTCCGCATTGGATTGGGTAGCACATACTTGACGTTGAGTTCCTTTCTGTTTTTAGAGTAGAAGATCCTCTGACCAATGCTCGCCATCATCGGCGCCATTCTGGTTAGAGTTGCTTACTTGCACGTTTTGGTTTATCCATCTAACCTTAACGGGTGCATTAACGTAATGTTGTAATCTGTAAATTGAAAAACGAAAAAATTTGGCTCGGAATATTTCATCAGGCGTACGGAATTTGCAAAATCGTACGAAGTTTCCAAGAGCTCAAAGTCGTACAGAATTTTCAAACTTCTCAAGTCGTACGGAATTTTCAAACTTCTCAAGTCGTACGGAATTTTCGAACTTCTCAGGTCGTACAGAATTTGCAAAGTTGCCAAGTCGTACAAAATTGCCAGGTCGTACGAATTTCAAAGATCCTGAAAAGCGTACGGCATTTCCAGTCTTTACCAAAATTTGGCAGTTTTGATTAGTTCGGCAGTTTTGGTCAGTTCGGCAGTTTTGATCAGTTCGGCAGTTTTGATCAGTTCGGCAGTTTTGATCAGTTCGGCAGTTTTGATAATTTTGGCAGTTTTGATCAGTTCGGCAGTTTTGGTCAGTTCGGCAGTTTTGATAGTTTCGGCAGTTTCCACAACTGTCTCGAGATTTATAAAATCGGCTGGAATCGCCGAACTGATAGAAAGATGGACAAGGGCAAGAAGGCTATGCAGCACAAGCCAAAGGTAGCCTCGGCTGGAAAAAGAAAGAGGATGGACACTGATAATGAACCGATGACATGGGAGAACCTGACTGGCAACGAGTGCAAACAGTGGTGGCGAAGCACTCCCGACGACCACTCCTTGAAGGTTGCGCTTCGGCACGCTCGGGTAGACAAAGCTGTGCTAGTGCCCTTCTTCAATTCTTGGGAGTTCGAGCCTTGGCTGAAGGCGATGGTGGATAACTATTGCAGGCATACGCACAAGTCAGTAATTGATTACAGAGGTTGCCGAGTGACCATTTCATTTTGGCCGCAGGACTTCGAGCGAGTGTTTGGCGTCCCAGCTTCGAGAATAGGGGTTAACAAACCCAAGAGGATGACACAGGAGCACAAGGAATTGTTGGTCAAATAGGTGTGTCGAAGTGATTTGACAGCGGAGGAGCAAAATACCATATGGAGTGCTAGCAATAGAGGCCTCCGAAAAAACTACTTGGCAACAACGGAATGGAAGTGCTTGCTCGACCTAATGAAATGTCGACTCACAGGTGCCAGCCGAGCGTCGGACATTGCTATATGGATGGTCGATTACATGGTCGGACTCCGCGTTGGCCGAGTGTACAACTGGGAGAGGTTACTTACAGAGTAGATGAGAGATTTCTTAGCGCAAAGGCATAAGGCCTTCTACATGACCTAGCATGCTATAGCCCTCTTTCTCGATGTCGTTCACACACAGGTGCCTGAGGGCAATTGGGGTCGTTAGCAGCCACTTACTCACCTGGATCCTGGGTTGCCGACAGTATTTTACTGGTCCGAACTGGAAGCGAAGCAAGCTAGTGAGGGCACGGCTTCAGGAAAGAAGAGAAAACGGAAGGAGGTGTCGGTGGAAGAGGAAACATCAGCAGGGGAGACCTCGGAGCAGAGTGATGCATCAGATAGGGAGAAGCCCATTGATTTATCTTCCTCGCCCTCGGAGTCTAGTCCACCAGCCGATGAGAGAGGTGTCCGTCGCCATCGGGGGTCAGGAAGCAAGCGAGATCGACATACCAGTGTTGCAGCCGGCAGGGTTTACTCTCCCCGCACCGCCAGCCAGGAAGAACACACACTCAGTGACATTCACTCTTCCTGTCTCGCCAGTTGGAGCCGAGCGAATGTTGAGGGTAGTTGCTTCACTACCAGGTGCATCGCCAGGGTGGGCACCACTTGCCACCACGACATCACAGGGGGCAGTCACTGTATCGGCAGGGTCCACTGCCTCGGTCAAGATATTGCCAGCGGCCTGTTCCCTTGCACCACCGCCAGGATCGGCAGCGTCAGGAGTGGCAACCTCAGAAGCAGGAACTGGGGGAACGATGGCGGCCACTGAGGAGACTACTCCAGCCCCAGGAGCACCCGGGGTAGCCCAAATTGATAGCTGGTTGGGATCGGTAGGCCTCACCTTGGAAGTGGCCGAGCAGCCAGAACAGTGGGAGAAGAGTCCCTTAGAGGGACTAGGGGATGAGGAAGGGCCAGTCGTTCACACTCAGCAAAGTGAGACGGCCAAACTTGGCAAGGATGCACTTGCACACCCTGAGGCTAGCATAGCAGAGGCACCAGAGACAGCCATACATGAGCCTCAGCAGATAGTCGAGGAACCGCCCCAGGAGGAGACAGAACCTTGTACACCTCCCGACGATGAGGAGAACGAGGAGGGTGACTCCACAGAGGGATTTGTCGTGGAAATGTCACAACTAGACCCATCAAACCCAGTGGGCACGGTGCAACAATATGTACAGGAGCTTGAGCATATGGGTAGGTTGATGATCCGAGTAGGCCAGGTTTCCAGAGACCTCAGGATTGGCCGATCTCCTCTAGTGGGCCAGGAAGTTCACCGCATCCGAGGATTTGTACAGATGGGGTGTGAGGCTGAGTTCACACGGATATTTGGCGAGGGGTGGCCAGCAGGAGAGACTCCTGCTATGATGAGAGCCTGGCGGGGTCGACCACCGAGACTAGTAGAGCGGGACGTCGGGGTTCTAGAGAGCTTATATTACATAGAGCTTGCCTTTCGGGATGTCTTTATTCTCATGAAGCGCCAAATATTTTCCACAGAGGTAGCGGTCTCACAAAGAGTGGACGCCTATAGACTCCTGCAGAGGGTTAAGGACGAGTCCACTGCTACCATAAAGAGCATCCAGAATGACTTGGCCGAACAAACTCGGCTTGCCAGTGAGAGGGGAGCTCGATTGGAGGTCTTGGAGCCTCGGGTGGCAGTCTTGGAGGAGGAAGCACAACAGAAAGAGGCAACATGGGAGCAGCAAGTGAAAGCATTGGAAGATCAGTTGGCTGCAAAAGAGGTTGATTTGGCGGCCAAGAGTACAGAAGTTGAGAAGGCAAAAAGCCAACTGATGGAGGCAGCCCGGATGGTAAAGGCGGCGAGGGAGAGGGAGATACTGGCAGATCGGCAACTTCGCACACGTACCGAGGAGGTGAGGCGACTACGAGCGGAGCATTCTTCTACTACTCCGACATCCTCTGTGCATCCAGGGACGCACTCTCTTCCCCCTAGTTCTCATTGATCTTGTCTTGCTATATGTATGCCGTCTGGAAGACGACTTCTTTTTTGGGGGGGATGATGTTAGTCCTATAGCTTTACTTTGTTGTCGGTCGTAGTCGGCCTTGGTCGTAGTCAGCCAATTGTTAATAAAACTATAGATTAGTAAGGAATAATAATGTCATGTACTTTCGAGAAAGCATGTTCAGATTAATGTTAATGTTGATGTTGTTATGAAACGTCGTGTCAGTTGGTTATCTAACCACCGCCGAACGTTATATGTAGTCGGATTGGGATAGTCGGGATATAGTTTTTGGTGCCGATGGTTATATTGTAAGCATTGTGATACTCTCTTGTACATGATATTTCTGATGTTGAATAAAATTTCTGGTGTTCAAATATGATATCTTTCAGTTTACTATTTTATTCTATGTTCTGCACATGACTAGTTTGCCAGTAGTACGCAAGATTAGAATTACATTCCGTAGGCAAACATTACCTTCCTCAAGAATTGACTGCTCCAGGAGAGTTGACTTGGGCACTTTGTTGATGTCTTTAAGCTTCTTAACATATTCTTTGTACTCTTCATCTTGCTTCCCTAGGACTTTAGCATGCTAATTCATATTTTCTACCAACTCAAGTGCTAATTCATGAACTTTGAAACTATCAACTAGCACTTCACCAACCTCTTAATTGAGCCTATCAATCCATCTGTCAAGCATCCCCACCTTACTCCTCATCTGCACTAAGTCATCAGCTTCCTTTTTGCTTAGTAGAACTGGGGTTTCCGGAGCAGCAGCTTGTTGAGAGATTGGGGTGGAGACATCCTTTAAGAACTTGTGCAACTGATCCAATTGGGCCTTAAGCTCATCTTTCTTTTGCTTATCTTTAATCATTCTGGATTTGGTGGAGGAAGCTACAATATCAATGAGATTCATTTGTTGGTTCCTTGTGGGTCTCCCCAAATTCACAGTACCCAATTGGTAATCAGTTATTTGCATGTCATCCTTATCCTTATCCACTACAGGAATTGCACATTCAGCAACAATTTCTCCTGCATTCGTGAGCTTGGTGGAATGAAGAACTCTAGCCTTCTTTTTAGGTCTTTCCTTTTCAATCTCCTTCATCATCTCATCCCAATTGAGAGGCTGAGGTTGAACTATCTGTTGCTTTTCCAAATCAAGTTTCAACCATGTAGGCACAGTAGTAGTGACCACTTGTGTTGAAGAAGAGGCAGCAGTAGCAGAAGATAAAGGTTGTAATATAGTGTTCCTAGGTTGAGAGTCAACCTCTTGCACATTCTGTTGTTCTTTTTGTGCTTCTTCTTGTGCAAGTTTCTCAGCCTCTTCTTTATCTTTTTTCTCCTGTAACCTTTTAGCTTCATGTTACTTTTTCAAGTGCTATTCTTCCAACCTCCTCTCCTCATACATCTGGTCCCTCTATTTTTCTAGTTCCTTGACATAGTCCCATGCCTCTTTAGACTTTTGTTCATGCAAAGCAAGTTCTTTACCCTCCTCTCTCTTTAGGCATTCTTGCTCTTCTTTCTTTCTATCTTATTCCTCAACAGCCTTGAATTTAGCCTCAAGGGCTTCTTTTTCTCTTCTTTGAGCAGCCTTTTCCTCCTCCAAATCATGAATCTTCTGCAACATAGCTAATTTGTCTCTTTCCTCTTTAATTTTGAGCTCCTGCTCTCTTTGCTGCTGCTGCTTAGCCAATTCATCAACCTGGGCTTGAGCCTCCAATTTTTGTTGTTTCATCAATGCATCAGATTGTGCCTTAGCATCAATCTCCTTTTGTTTAGCCAGTGCCTTAGCTTGTGCCTTGGCATCTGCTTCCCTTTTGGCGTCCTCAAACAGCTTCCATTGGTCTTCTTCAATCAAAACATGCTCAGTCCCTGCATCCTCAGTTACATCAAGAGAAGTAATCACATGATCCTCCTTGTCAGATGGAGTAGCCTCAGAATCTGTATCAATGTCATGAATTTCTATCTCAAGCTCCTTCTCCTTCAAAGATTTAGCCTCTTTGTGAAGGGTGCCCATAGGCATCTCTCCACTTGGCTAGTTTGTGGTAAGAGGCTGAGTTGATGCCTCCCCTGCAACAGTGTAATGTCCCCTTCTCAAGCCTGATCTTTCCAGTGACCGTTGGCCTATTCCGGAGACCCGTAGGCTAGTCGGCAGGTAAAATTAGGGTTTCCTATTTTGCAGGATGTTCTTGCTCGGAATTGGTTGCTTCAATAGTGGATTCTTTCTGGGTTTTCAAAGAGCTTCGCAATGGTATGTTCTTCTTGGCATTCTGAGCATCTTCAGGAATTTACTATTTTTAGTAAATTCTATTTCGGGCAGTGAACCTATTGGTCTTAGCACAGTTCACTTTCCTCTTCAGCTGACTCAATTGGCTTATTCAGTTTCTAGCTTCGGAATGCAGTTTCGGAGAGATAAATTCATTTTACTTAAATAACATTATATTTTAGTGTTATTTTACCACCTTGGCCTAGTCTATTAACTTAATGTTATTTTAAAAGGTGGACTTGAAGGGTGGTGCCATCAAGTTAATATTGTAATTATTAAGATTTATTTAAGAGCCTTAAGTGGGACGCCATTTCCAAAGTTATGAATTTAATTAAAAAGTCAAATTGAAGAAAGGGACGCCATCTCTTGGGATTAGGGTTTGACTCTGGAATGAAGGTTAGGGTTTCGAGAAGGTCAACGGTAAATTAGAAAAGGAAGCCTCGGGTTCTCATTTCAGCATCTTTTGTCTACAGGAATGTTATGCTGCCGGATTGGCTTTGGGATTGCTTCGAGGAATGTACGCCTCCTAGCTTGGCATTGCTTCTCGCTTGAAAGATAGCGACTAGTGGTGAAATAGTGTAGCTTGTGAGTCTTGCATTGGTATTTGTGCATTGTAATCAGCTTGTGGCTGTCTAGTTCAGATTTATGCATGTTAGAGGAATTCTGGAAATTGCATTTTAGTACAGCAGATTTGTCTTTTAATTCGTAAATCAAAAAATACAAAAAGAGTGCTTCTGGGTATTGTTCCATTCTCTCTGTTTGTAAGGGGTGACCCATTTCCTAAAGTTGTAGATTTTATTTTGAAGGCTGTGATTTTTAATTGCAAATCGCCCTCTTGCTGGGCCGTACTATGCAGACCTGCCTTGGAATGCGTGCATTATTAAATAGGGTCTTTTGAGTGGGTTTCAGTGTGCTAATTTGGTCGCCATCATACCAGGGTCTTATTGCATTTCGTTTCATGAAATTTGATTAAGTTTGGAGTGAGTTATGAATGAATCTATGAGATACAGGGCTGCTGTTCATGCATACGAAGATCCGGACTGTCCAAAATCAGATTATCAGGTTGGCCTCAATAGTGCAGTTTTTGATTAAAGCTTTCTTATTCATTAAAGGGAATTCTATAAATATTGTTGCAGCTCTATTTACATTTCGATTTATATTGAAGGCAAGGCATTGTCTAACATATTGTAAGCTGGCAGTAGTATTGACAGCAGTTTATAATCTTGCTTTATCAATTTGTAATACTCAACTCTACTTTTAGTAATTGCTATTGTAATTCCTTTATCTCCGCCCTATGGTAGCTACTTTCCCATTCCGGGTTAGAAAGCACATTCTGGGTGTCGAGTACTTTCAGCAATTTAGCTTATTTCTCTTTCAAGCATTGTAATTTCTGTTATCTCCGCCATATGGTCACCTCATTTCCATATTGGATTGAGTAGCACATACTTGGCGTCGAGTGTGCTTCCAGTATACTAGATTGTAGGAATCCTCTGACCACATGCTCGTCGTTCGCCAGCGCATTCTTGGTTAGAGTTCTTGCATAAGCATTTTGATTAAGATCTTCTGACCAATGCTCACACCTTGCCCACATCGGGATCCTGGTGTACATTCTGGTTAGAGTTGCTTCAGCATCGTTTTGGTTTAGCTACTAACCTTATCGAGTGCATTGGTTTGTAATTGGCAATTGAAAAAAAAAGGAAAAAAATTGGCTCGGAATATTTCAGTGGTATCAGAGCCAAGATCTTGCCATCCTGTGAACAAACCGTCTATGAGTGACAGAGAAAAGAGGTACATAGCAAGGGAAGAGAAGAAAGTTGGAAAACAGTTCCATCCCTATCAGGCTCCAAAAGGTCAGACAGCTTAAGAGATTTTGAGGGCTCATTGGGAGTCTTCTCAGGAAACAAACATGGCAGAAGGTGAGAGATCAGTTGGAGGTAACGAGAGGTTTACCAGCAACAGAGATGATAGTGGAAAGGGAAGAGAGAGATCGATAAGTCCCGGAAAGAGATTTGAAAAGAAAAATGGATGCCTTGATGGACATGGTATCCTTCATGATTGGGAAAGTGGGCCAGAACACAACTCCACAGAACAACTCAGGGCATAGAGGAGAGCATAGCGCCTCCAACCAGCATGATGAACATGCAGCTCGACCTGTTTCAAACAACACTTATGTCTCAGCCAGGCCATTCAAACCCACCTTCTTGGCACCTGTAAACACTCAGCCAGATCCTGAAGAGAATGCTTCATTCGTGGAGCAGTTGAGACTTGGCCGTGCGGAGTATGATTCCCTCCCCGACGACATCAAGATGGATATGTCCTACAATGACTTTATGGATCATAAAAGGAAGAATAAAGGACAAGGGAGACATTATGAGCAAAGAAGAACAACAGTTCAAGGAGACTTGTATCAAGCTGTCAACAAGGTTATACTTCCACACTATGACGGGAGTGATAACAACTCAGCTCGAGCCTGGATACAGAAGTTGGATAACTATCTAGCTCTTAGGCCCATGGCAGAGGAGGAGGCGATTAAGTTCGCTATGCTACACCTTGATGGGGTGGCGCACGAGTGGTGGTACCATGCCCTAGTCACCTTGGGTCATCGGTCTATCACTACGTATGATGAGTTCACCAATAGGCTCATCGAGAGGTTTGAGAAAAAAGACCCTGAAATACATTTCAGAGAACTTGCACAATTAAGGCAGTATGGCACAGTTGATGCCTACATAGCTGAGTTCCAGAGACTCTCAGTATGGTCACTGGAATCACAGAGAGGCGATTGGTGATCCTTTTCAGTGAAGGATTGATGGAACCACTCAAGGGATGGATTAAAGCTTTTGATCCACCCTCCCTACAGGAGGCCATGAAGAAGGCAAGAAACATGGAGTGGGCTGCTCCTAAGGCAAAGTTTCAATCCAATCCACCCTTTCACAAAAGGGATAAAGGAAAAAGACCTCATCAAAGACCTCCTTTGAGACCTTAGCATAAGGAGTTCAAACAACAAAATCCCCATGTCACCAGATTGGATCCAGAGACCCTGAACGAACTCAGAAGAAAGGGGTTATGTTTCCGGTGTAGGGAAAAATGGTCTCAAGATCATGTTTGCCCAAAGGGAGTTAAATTTAATCAAAATGAGTACTATTCAGCTGAGGAAAGTAATTCTGATTTTTCAGACCAGCAATCTGATTTTGAAGAAAGTGAAGTAGATAGAGCTCCAGAAGAGTCTGAAGACGAGAAGGAAAGTGGAGGTATCTTGGCTCAACTTTCGAGCTTCCAAAGAAACGAATCCTTCAAAGTTCGAGGGATGATTAAGGGGCAGCAAATCGTTTCTTTGATCGACACTAGAGCAACACATAACTTCATTGATGAAGTTGTGGTGGCAAAGAAGGGGCTGCAAACAGAAGAGTTTGAAGGCTTCAAGGTCATGGTTGCTGATGGGTTCCACATCTCATGCACCAAGAAGATCTCACACATGACTATGCAATTGGGAAACTACGAAGTCAAGGATGACTTCTATGTAGTCAGCATTGAAGATACTGATGCCGTTCTAGGCATTCAATGGCTGCGTTCACTTGGAGAGATCTCCTTGAATCTGCAAACTATGGAGCTCAAATTTCAATCTGATGGGAAGAGAATAGTACTAAGAGGAATGTCTAATGGGGGTCCTCAGGTTGTGTCATTCAAAAGAATGGCAAGGCTGATCCGTCATGATCAAGCTGAGTGGGTTGCAGAATGTATGATTCTTCCTGCTAGTCCGGTTGAGACTAAAAGAGACTATCCTCCTGATGTTCAGTCTCTACTCACAAAGAAAAGCAAGGTCTTTGCTGATTTGCCTCCTGGACCACCACCTGAATGGGGTTCGGAACATATCATAGAGCTCAAGGAAGGAGCTAAACCAGTAATTACAACTCCATATCGGTACCCCAAGAAGCAGAAGGATGAGATTGAGAGGAACATTCAGGAACTCTTGGAGATGGGCTTCATTCGCCCAAGCAAGAGCCCCTTTGCTTCAGCAGTGGTTCTTGCGAAGAAGAAGGATGGTACCATGCGCATGTGTGTGGACTATCGTGCTTTGAATCAAAGCACCATCAAAAACCGATACCCCATTCCAAGGATAGATGAGCTCATTGATGAGCTACATGGAGCCAAGTTCTTTTCGAAGATCGATTTGAGATCGGGCTACCACCAGATTAGGATGAGGGGATCTGATGTTGAGAAGACAGCTTTCAGATGTCACTATGGCCACTTTGAGTTTCTAGTCATGCCATTTGGGTTGACTAATGCTCCTGCTACCTTCCAATCTTGTATGAACAGAGTTTTTCAGAAGCAGTTGAGAAGGTTTGTGTTGATATTCTTCGATGACATTCTGATTTTTAGTAAGACCTGGGAGGATCATCTCAAGCACTTGGAGGAAGTGCTTAGCATCCTAGAATCTGAGAGTTTGTTCGCCAAAGCATCCAAATGTGAATTTGGAATGGAGTTACTGTACCTTGGCCACATAATCAGTGTTGAGGGAGTGAAGGTGGATCCTGAAAAGATCAAGGCAGTAGTTGATTGGCCACCTCCTGAGAACTTGACTCAGTTGAAAGGTTTTTTGGGTCTTTGTGGATTTTATCGGAGATTTGTAAAAGGTTACTCGCAGAATGCTGCTCCTCTTACTGATCTCACCAAAAAGGGAGCTTTTTGTTGGTCAAAAAAGGCTCAAACCGTTTTTGGCAAGTTTAAGAGGATCATGAGCTCTTGTCCGGTTCTAGCTATCCCGGATTTTTCCAAGCCTTTCGAGCTACAATGTGATGCATCTGGTGAAGGAGTTGGGGCTGTCTTGATGCAAGACAAACATCCTATTGTGTTTGAGAGCAGAAAATTGAGGGGTGTTGAAAGAACATACTCTATCTATGACAAGGAAATGCTTGCCATTATGCATGCATTAGCCAAGTTCAGGCAGTACTTGGTGGGAAACAAGTTCATGGTCAAGACTGATCACGATAGCCTCAAACACTTCATGCATCAGAAAGATCTGAACGAGAGGCAACAAAAGTGGGTGAGTAAGCTTCAAGCTTACGACTTTGACATTGAGTATGTCAAAGGGAAAAATAATGTTGTGGCAGATGCTCTGTCAAGGAGACCCCATTTAAGCTCATTGTGTGAGCTTACTGCGGATTGGAAGGACATGTTGCTTGCTGATTATGCCAAAAATCAGTTTGCAACCAGCATTATTGAGGGTACTTTTCATGACAAAAGGTACAAGGTGATTGAGGGGTTGATACACTACAAGGGGAGAATCTTTCTGGTGGCTGATTCTAAGCTCAGGAAGAAGATTTTATTGACATTTCATGACATTCCGCTTGCTGGTCACCAAGGATTCTTTAAGACATATAGGCAGATCCGAGAAAGATTTTCTTGGAAAGGATTGAAAGGAAAAGTTCAACGCTACATTCAGGAGTGTCCTGTTTGTCAAATGAACAAGAATGAGCATACACTACCAGCTGGTTTGTTGCAACCACTTCCTATTCCCAATCAAAAATGGGAAAGCATCTCGATGGATTTCATCACAGGTTTGCCCAAGGTCCAAGGGAAGGATTGTATCTATGTGGTAGTGGATAGGCTAACAAAATTTGCTCACTTCTTCGCCATTACCAGCTCTTTTTCAGCAGCCCAAGTTGCAGATCTGTTTTTTCATGAGGTGTTTAGGCTGCATGGGTTGCCAAAGAACATTGTGAGTGATAGGGACAGCAAGTTCCTAAGCACTTTTTGGCAAGAGGTCTTCAGAATGAGTGGTACTGTGCTCACTCCAAGCACTAGTTATCACCCCCAAACATATGGACAAACTGAAATAGTGAACAAGTGGTTGGAAGGCTACTTGAGAAACTATGTGTCGGAGCAGCAAAGAGCATGGGTTAAGTGGCTGCACATAGGCGAGTACTGTTATAATTCTTCCTTTCATATGTCAATTAAGATGTCTCCTTTCTTGGCTCTTTATGGGTATGAAGCACCTAGCTTTGCCGATTTGGTGTTTGGTGATAGCAAAGCACCTCAAGCCAAGGACTTGTTGCAGCAGAGTCAAGACATCATGAAATCATTGAAGAATAATCTTCAGATGGCACAAAATCAGCAGAAGATGTATGCTGATCAGAGGCGTATTGAGCGTTCTTTTGAGGTTCGAGATATGGTTTATCTCCGACTACAGCCGTACAGACAGTCTACTCTCAAGAAGAGTGGAGCTAAGAAGCTCAAACCTCGCTTCTACGGGCCATTCAAGGTTATCAGAAAGGTTGGAGCAGTAGCTTATGAGTTGGAGCTACCTTCTGATAGCAGAGTACACAATGTCTTCCACGTGTCACGCCTCAAGAAGGCACTTGGACACAATGTGGTTGCCTCCTCACAGTTGCCACCTTTGGATGAAGGACAGTTGGTTTTGATTCCAGAGGAGATTCTTGATGTCAGAGAGCGTTCTTTGAGAAGAAGAAAAATCCAAGAATACTTGGTGAAGTGGAAGAACCTGCCTATGGAGGATGCGACTTGGGAAAATGAGGAGATTCTGCAGCATCCTGGTTTGCGATTGCTTGAGAACAAGCAATCTTGGGGAGGGCGGACTGTAATGTCCCCTTCTCAAGCCTGATCTTTCCAGTGACTGTTGGCCTATTCCGGAGACCCGTAGGCTAGTCGGAAGGTAAAATTAGGGTTTCCTATTTTGAAGGATGTTCTTGCTCGGAGTTGGTTGTTTCAATAGTGGATTCTTTCTGGATTTTCAGAGAGCTTCGCAATGGTATGTTCGTCTTGGCATTCTGAGCATCTTCAGGAATTTACTATTTTTAGTAAATTCTATTTCGAGCAGTGACCCTATTGGTCTTAGCACAGTTGACTTTCCTCTTCAGCTGACTCAATTGGCTTATTCAGTTTCTAGCTTCGGAATGCAGTTTCGGAGAGATAAGTTCATTTTACTTAAATAACATTGTATTTTAATGTTATTTTACCACCTTGGCCTAGTCTATTAACTTAATGTTATTTTAAAAGGTGGACTTGAAGGGCGGCACCATCATTGAGTTAATATTGTAATTATTAAGGTTGATTTAAAAGCCTTAAGTGGGACGCCATTTCCAAAGTTATGAATTTAATTAAAAAGTCAAATTGAAGAAAGGGACGCCATCTCTTGGGATTAGGGTTTGACTCTGGAATGAAGGTTAGGGTTTCGAGAAGGTCAACGGTAAATTATAAAAGGAAGCCTTGGGTTCTCATTTCAGCATCTTTTGTCTACAGGAATGTTATGCTGCCGGATTGGCTTTGGGATTGCTTCAAGGAATGTACGCCTCCTAGCTTGGCATTGCTTCTCGCTTGAAAGATAGCGACTAGTGGTGAAATAGTGTAGCTTGTGAGTCTTGCATTGGTATTTGTGCATTGTAATCAGCTTGTGGCTGTCTAGTTCAGATTTATGCATGTTAGAGGAATTCTGGAAATTGCATTTTAGTACAGCAGATTTGTCTTTTAATTCGTAAATCAAAAAATACAAAAAGAGTGCTTCTGGGTATTGTTCCATTCTCTCTGTTTGTAAGGGGTGACCCATTTCCTAAAGTTGTAGATTTTATTTTGAAGGCTGTGATTTTTAATTGCAAATCGCCCTCTTGCTGGGCCGTACTATGCAGACCTGCCTTGGAATGCGTGCATTATTAAATAGGGTCTTTTGAGTGGGTTTCAGTGTGCTAATTTGGTCGCCATCATACCAGGGTCTTATTGCATTTCGTTTCATGAAATTTGATTAAGTTTGGAGTGAGTTATGAATGAATCTATGAGATACAGGGCTGCTGTTCATGCATACGAAGATCCGGACTGTCCAAAATCAGATTATCAGGTTGGCCTCAATAGTGCAGTTTTTGATTAAAGCTTTCTTATTTATTGAAGGGAATTCTATAAATATTGTTGCAGCTCTATTTACATTTCGATTTATATTGAAGGCAAGGCATTGTCTAACATATTGTAAGCTGGCAGTAGTACTGACAGCAGTTTATAATCTTGCTTTATCAATTTGTAATACTCAACTCTACTTTCAGTAATTGCTATTGTAATTCCCTTATCTCCGCCCTATGGTAGCTACTTTCCCATTCCGGGTTAGAAAGCACATTCTGGGTGTCGAGTACTTTCAGCAATTTAGCTTATTTCTCTTTCAAGCATTGTAATTTTTGTTATCTCCGCCATATGGTCGCCTCATTTCCATATTGGATTGAGTAGCACATACTTGGCGTCGAGTGTGCTTCCAGTATACTAGATTGTAGGGATCCTCTGACCACATGCTCGTCTTTCGCCGGCGCATTCCTGGTTAGAGTTCTTGCATAAGCATTTTGATTAAGATCCTCTAACCAATGCTCACACCTTGCCCACATCGAGATCCTGGTGTACATTCTGGTTAGAGTTGCTTCAACATCGTTTTGGTTTAGCTGCTAACCTTAACGGGTGCATTGGTTTGTAATTGGCAATTGAAAAAAAAAACGAAAAAAATTGGCTCGAAATATTTCAAACAGATGTTGAGGTACCAGGTTCAATTGTGGCCTCTCCTCCATGTGCTTTAGCAGGTTCAATCTCTTCCCCAGAATTGGGACGGAAAAACTCTAAGGGCTCTTTAGGAGCCAGTCTTCTTTTTGTTCTTTTGTACCCTTGAGTGGTACCTGTTGCCTTCCTCTTCTTGGAGGTCTAAGCCTCTGGCTCCTTGATTCTCATAACAACCCAATGTATGCTCCTATCCAAAACTGGTCTTGCAATTTGCTTAATGTCAATGGATTCTTCTGCATTCTAGTCCACTGGGTCAAGGTCCTTGGTACCTACATTTTCAGCATCATATTGGGGATCCAAAGTTACCCCATCATCTGATAATGTCTTAGGGATGTCTTCCTTTACCCCATACTCAACCATGCGTGGGATAGGTAATCGTTCATAGTTCCTCCTTTTGAGATCATACTCATCTTGCAGGTCCATCCAAAAATCCTCCATTAGTTAATAGTGTTTGTCAAAAACAGTGGGCAGCAAAGCCTGCATCCTGTGTTTAGGATCAAAATATTTTTTGGAAGTGTACAAACCCAACTTCAAATGAATCAATTCATCACAGACTACCTTAGCTGCCACATTATGTGGACAACTATACTCACCCAACTTCATGGGGAATTTATGGCAGCCAGGCTTGTGTTTATTAGCAAACTTCAGATTGACTGCTAGAGCTTGATAGATGAATTCCATTTAAACAATTCTATTGTTGCAGCACCTAGGGAGTAAATGAGGGTGGCCATCAAAACCACCCAGCCTGAAGTAAGTAAATCTGGGATATTGAATAAACCAATGTCCCCATTCATTAATGAAGGCCATAGCCTCCCTACTCAACCTGTAACCAGCATCTCCTGTGAGTCGGTTAATGATAACATATAGAAATGCATCATTAACCCTTCTGTAATGTGGCTCAGAAGCCTGTAAGGTGAGTTGATCATAATAATCCCACACCTTTTTCTGTCCTTGGGCTTCTCCCAATATGCCCACTGCATTTAATCCAAGAAAGATCCCTCTTCTGGCAGCTGCATAAATCACATAAGAGGTCATGAAGAAACTCTTGGTTTCTCTCACTCTGAGCATTTGATTGTGAATACATTCTGATACAATCATAGGCCAGTCAAACTGTTGCCTGCCATCTAGGATGGTTTGGATGAAAGGAAACATCCACTCTTTGAACTGGGAAGCATCTCTTTTCCCAAATACTCTGGAGAGCATCATTATTATATCTGCAATCTCCTTGTAGAAGTCTACCCTTTTAGGCTAGTCAGCAAGCTTGGCTAAAGACTTCTTTTCAACTCTTATCCAAGTCTTATTCATATGATTCCGGCTGGTTTTCTTCTTGTCACTATAAAGCTTCAGTGCCTCTGCTTCATTAAGCTACTTGGGATTTTGTGGAGCAGGTGCATTGAACATAAATCTGATCATTTGTGGTGTTAAATCAATAATAACATTTCCCTGCAAATCCACACACTGTCTAGTAGCAGGATTGTAGGCTCCGGTTGCTATGAGTATCAATTCTGGGCATTGGACAGACAATGGGAAGAGGGCAACATGTGCCAAACCAGACTGAACAATCCTCTTTGTCCTCCCTGAGACATCTTCAGTGAAAGTTTCCTCATACAACTCTTCATAGTTGAAGGAGCCCAAGTTTGTGTCAATGATATCAGCCCAATTCGAGTCCACCTTGTCGGCTATGATGGTAGGACTTTGATGTCTGTACCTCAGAGTATATGGTAGTTGTTCCACCTTGATCTTCTTTGGCTTAACTCCTTGCCTTGAAGTTTCTGCAAGTTGGCTCCTTTGAGAAGCCTCTTCTGATGCCCCTGACATCTCCTAATCTCTACAATAAACCCCAGTGTTAGATGAACAAAAGCATAAAAATCAATATATCAACCAATACCTTTCTTTACTTCCTCAAGACAACTTTCATATTTAGCCAAATTTCAAAATTCATCGGAAGCGGAGTCACAGAAGATTAAGGAACAGGGAACTATTTCAACACAAAGCGGGATCAGGACCGGAACCAGGATGAAACTGGAACCAGGATTGGAACAGAAACCGAACCCGAAACTAATCGCTAGTTCCAAGTTCGACCTCCACTCCAGTTCCAATTCCGCTAAAGGGCAAATGCGAAGACCAAAATTAACCATAATCGGAAGCGAGATCACTTTGGGAATGAACCCCAATGCAAACATCCACAGGACTAGTATGTTCCCAAGTCCGCTTCCGCCAGTTTTAACATGAAAAACAGAGCACTTTACCTAAAGATGTGGTCACATGGATTTAAGGACCAAGGTCACATGGGTTTATAAGGAAATCCAAATAGAGGGGCTTAACCTCACCCCTTAACTGCATAAAGACCAATTTTAACCCTAGGGCTGGATATTTGTAAAGGTTGTCGAGCAAACCCTAGTTTGCACGATGCGTCGACTCAAAAAATTAGGGCATCACAAATCCAACATGGAAATCACAGAATCAACATGGAAGAACAATCAAAGGGGTCTCCAAACAAATCCCAATGCATTTAACACACGGAGGACCCCACCAAACTAAACCCTAATTAGAAACTAGGGCATGACAAACGGACCTGCCACGAAAGCAACAGCAAAACATAAAGCAAACAGACAGAAAGAGAGAAAAAGCAAAACGGAAAACAAAAAAAAAAAACAATACAAAACCAAAAAAAAAACACAAAAAAAGCAAGCGAAGATTCATAGAAAATGGAATCCCGTGAACGCGCAAGAACACGAAAACAAAGCAACAAAACAAACAGGAAAAGAGCGGGAATAGACCCTACCTCAAAATGCCAACAACAGAGGTTGAAATCGGATAAGAATTCCCCCACCATGCACCTCCGCAATCAAATCGTGCTCCTCTCGCAGTTACCTTGGCTCTGGTTCGCTAAAATGACTTAGACAATAATGATAATGAGCCAGTTAACCTTGATTAAGGTTTAAAAATCTTTTCGCGCATGTGAGGCTACAATTAATGCCATAAATGTGGTCAGTCGGGGGCGGAGCAAACAACGTAAAACGAACAGTCAACTCAGGTGAAAATGAAAGGCAGGGCGGACGTGGACCCAGATCCGGAACAGAACGAGAAACCTTTAACAAGTCTCTTACCCAACTCCACACCCGGTTCCGGTCCCGCGGCAAGGACAAACAACAAAAGAAGACAGGGGCGGAATCGGGACCAAAACTGGTACTAGAACTTTTGCAAAGTTCCAAGTTCGGTTCCGATTCCGGTTCTGCTCCCGACAAAGGAACAAAAACCAAGACATCGACAACAAAAATGATGGGAAGCGGGACCGAAACGAAAACTGGACCCAGCCCAGACACCAACAAAAAAAAACAACACAAAGCAAATGAGCGGAATCGGGATCGAAACAGAAACTAAATCTGGAAATTTATAAAGTTCCAAGTTCACTTCCATCCCCGGTTCCGCTTCCGCCTGGGCAAAAACAAAACACAAAGAAAACAAGAAACGACTCAAGGGAGAAACGGACCCGAGAGTGCGAGACCAACCAAAAGACAGTGAAAAAGAACAAGGAAGAAAGGCGGAACCGGAACCGAGATTGAATCCGGGCTTGGAACCTTACAAAAAACTCTAAGCCCATTTTCTATTCCAACTCCACTTCCGACAGACCAAAAGAAAGAAAGACTTAGGAGAAAAACAAACTCCTAAGACCCAAACAAAACACCAAGGACAAAAACAAAAACAAGGGGGACCCATTTTGTTCCAAAATAAAATAGGGTGGTTATGCAAGGCATAATAGTACTCTTTATGACATAAGATTTTTAGTAAGAAGATATTTAATGCTTGGATGGATGGTAATTAATGCATTGCTAAAACAATATTTTTACGTTAACTTCTAGTTATGTAAGGATCTTCCTACAACTTATTCTATATGCAGTTATTTACATAAGGAGCTCCAATCTAGAATCCATGTCACCTACACTGAGAATGGGCTACAGATAGTGGCCTACATGTTGTACCCAAACCAAATTTTTTGCTTCATCAAGGCATTTTGCATTTAAAAGTCTAAACCTTGCTAATTTGATGTAAAACACAGTTTTGGGCAATGTCAAGCATGGAGTTTTTGTCAATATTTTGTCGGTCAAAGTCAGTTATATTGATCAGAACCTGAAGCAGAGACTCAGAATGGAGCTTTTCACAATGGAGGAGCATCTCACGACGGCATTTCACATTGTACACGGTCATTTCAATGATCGAAACAGAGTTTTCAGTGATCAAATCATGAAGATTTCTCAGGAAAAGCCCCAAAGTGCAAGTATAGCTCAGGGGCGCCCAACTTGTTGGAGGTTAAGATCTTGCTGAAAGTGCTCAAGCATACAGTCAATCTCTTCAGAATCAGTCTGGCTATCCGTTGAGCTATCCAACGAGGCGTTCCGAGACCCACAGCTCTGGAAAATAGCGACAGAAGTTAAAATCCCTAAATTTTAGGATGCGAGGAATTTGCTCTTTTCAGGCAAAAGCGCGCCTCTAGCCTGAGGGCGCCCATCTTGAAGCAGGGGTAAATCTCGACAGTTTCGTTGCCAGATGCAGTCAATTCGTTCACAACTAGTCTGCTTATCCGACGAAATATCAAGCGCAGTCATCCGACTCTCAGAGTTCAGGCGGCAGTCATCCAAAGATCAGCTTAAAATGGAGTTTTCATGTTTCTGAGCTTCTCCGTTTATGCCCAGTGCAAGTACAGGCCAAGGGCGCTGGCTTAAAGGACCCTCCAGATGCCAATATTTGCAGATAGAGTCTTCACGACATCAGTAGTATTCTAGCCTAGCTCCGCAACGCATCATTCAGCCTGTCGATCCGACGTTCCTAGTGGTCGTGGCGGAGATTCTACCAAGCACGTAATTTTACGGGCGGACCAACAAATGGTTTTCAGTGCATTTTCATAGTCTTAAGGCGCCTAGCCTTTAGGCTAGTCAGATGAGCCCGTTCGCGTTCGAAGTCTTCACGACTATTGAGCGTAGTCAATTTATCTTCCCAACGAGCATAGCCGTCAGCCTTCAGCATTTGGCAGTCGCTCGTGCGTGCGAGGTCTTTAGTGTAATACTATAAAGAGAAGACGTTCGAAAAATGGCTAAGTCTGGGAGCGGTAATTTTATTTAAAATATGCACTGGAGTTTTTGAGGTCTTAGAAGCAGTTTTCTTGCCTCGTCACCTCCAGTGACTTCTCTTGTAGGCCCTTCTGGCTGTCCGTTAAAACAGATAGTTCCTGAATCGGGTCATCCCAGTTCCAGATGTCAGACGTCAAAGTAGGGTACTTGGATGAGCGTTCAACTTTCGCCAAAATGACAAAAGTGCAACCATGAGCCAGGGGCGCTTTTACTTTTGAGGCCCTTAACACAGCTTTCAGGTGTCGTGCATACAGTCGTTGGATGCAAAATATCTCCAGTCATGCAGTGAGCTTCGTCTCATGTCAGCAGGGTTCACCATTCGCCGTTAGCAGCCGTTTGAAGTGTCAGATGGCAGTTTAGGAAAATGGCTGTAAGTCTGGAACCCGTAAAGCAATTTAATCAGGGGCGCCTAATTTTTCAAGGGGTTAAACGATGGATTTTGCAGTAGTGTCTCCCAGCAGACATTTCTTCCTTGTTCAGTAGGCTTTCCGATGAATATCTCAAATTAGTCTCAGCATCACCCGGTCATCCGGAAATCAGTGTCGAAGTTGGCCAGTCGTAACAGTGCTGTCAGCTATAAAATAGGGAGTTAGTAAAAAGTGCAATATCTTGTGCAAATGAACGCCTATAAGCTCGAATGATGACTTTTCGGAATCGGTGAAGTCCAACGGTGAAGCCTAAAGCTTCATTCAATTGTCAACTGGAGTTTCAAATATTTTGCATTGAGTGGCGATTTCTATTTTTGGCGCCTTTGCTATTGCATAATAAATATTTTATTATTATTTATTTTTGAACTTGCAGTCAGTGGCAGTTCAACTGAAATGGTCCAATTGAAAGGCTTCTATTTTCAGCTGAGGTTTTAAGTCTTGCAGTTGTCAGATTGATGCGAATTTCATCTTCTTTAAGCATGGCGCCTTCTTCATTTATCATTCATATTTTCAAGAGAATTCGTATTTTTCAAGGAGATTCATATTTTCTTCAAAGGGAAAATCGTAATTCTCAAAGGCAAATTTTGTCAAAGGAAATTCATAATTTTGAAGCAAAATTCGTTTTTCTTCAAGGCAAAGGCGTATTTTCAAGCAAAATTCGTTTTTCTTCATTCACAAGGCGTATTTTCAAGGGAGATTCGTATTTCTCAAACAAAGGCAGATTTCTCATCTATTTGCAAAGGCGATTTCTCCAATCACATTCTTTTGCAGGTTAAAGTTCACAGTTCTCAGCAATTCAAAGAAATCTTGAGCGATTTTCACAGAAGAAGACATACAAAAAACGTCTTTTTCCTCCTTGGTTCTCAGATTTCTCTCAGTTTTCAATTCGCATGTTCCTGAAATTGGCAAATTCGACAAGTCTCAGCATCTGGATCATTTTATATAGCTTCCTCGAATTAAAATCGTGCGTTTGATTTTTAGAATTTTTAACTCCAGAGCATTCGTTTCGAGTTTCTAATTTTCTCCAAAATTCCTTGCATGGTCGAGTAGAAGTCGATTTCGCCATTTGCTTACGGGTTGTCTTAGAATCCTACGGACAAACCCATATCTCAGATTTTTCGCCGAAAATAACTCTTCGAGCTATTTTTAGCCTCGTTATTTAGTTTTCTAGAAAGTTGTCGAATATAGCCATGTTCACAGTCCAACGAGTTTTTTTCTGATACATACAGACGAATTCAAGACCAAATCGGTCTTAATTCATGATTGTTAGAAAAGATCCGTTTATAAAGGCTGAAGAGATGTTGGTTATCAGCCGGAGCCACCAAAATTCCCTCCGGTGAAATGATAGTTCGAGTGTGCAAAGATTGCTAAGATTGCTCAAGTTGCTAACATGGATACGCAGTTGACAATCGTTGAGGGATTGGTTGCTCGAGATCACGACCAGTAGACTTCAGTTTCCACCTCTCAGGATAGACATTATACACAGGAGTTAACTTGATGTTACCCTTTCAAGTTAACTGGCTGTCTCACCTCATGCATATCTATTCTGAGATTCACCTTGTTTACTTGGAGTTTATTTAGGGTTTTTCGTTAACTGATGGTAGTCTTCCAGTTAACTTGCTTTCAATAAGGACGTGCATGCTCGCACAATTGTCCATTTTTAGATTAGATGTTTCAGTTAAACTGAGGGTAGTTTCCCAGTTGACTGTATAGTTTACTTAATTAGGGTTTGCGCATTGCTTGCATGCATTGCAGGAACTATAGATGACACAAGGTGATTTTAGGGTTCCCTACACCTTGATGTATATAAATAAGAGCTTTTGCTCATTTGTAAATAACTTTTGCTTGAGAGAGAAATATATGCTGCGCCTACCTTGCCCTCAATATTGCTCTTTGGGTATTTGTTCATGTGTCTTCGCTATTATGATTAAGTGTTATGCCACATAGGGTTTCATGCAATTGTAATGGTGGATTCTTTATGTCTTGTGAATCTTTTATCATTTCAATCAAGTGTTATGCCACATAGGGTTTCGTGAGATTGTGATGATAAAATCGTTTTGTGAAGTCTTTACTACTTTCAATCAAGTGTTATGCCACATAGGGTTCCATAAGATTGGCGTGGTAAATTCCTCCCATAGTTAGATATCTGTTTGAACATCTTTATCATTGAGGTCAATTGTTATGCCACATAGGGTTTCGAGAGATTGAGATGATAAATCTGTTTTGTGTTAATTTACCATTGTGATCAATCGTTATGCCACATAGGGTTTCGAGAAATTACGGTGATAAATCTGTTTTGTGAATCTTTATCATTATAGTCAAAGGTTATGCCACATAGGGTTTCGTGAGGTTGTGATGATAAAGGCTGTTTTGTGAAGACTTTACTATTTCGATCAAGTGTTATGCCACACAGGGTTCCATAAGGTTGTCTTGGTAAATTCTTAAATCTGTTTTGTGCCCAATAAGCTTGTTTAGATTGAGATGATAGTTGCGCCACCTTGCCTTCAAGTAGAGATCTAAACTCGTTTATCGTCCGATAATCATCCCTGCTCCATTTCCTCATGCTCTGTTTTCTTGAGGAAACTGGATAGATTTAAAGTAGTTAGCTTAGTTGTAGTTAATGATCTGCGAAACCAGAAAATCCTTAGCTGCAACGTTCTTGGTTTTCTTAACCTTGTGCCTCTTCCAGCTGAGAACAAAAAGATAGGACTTAGATTACTTCTCTTTTCATGCATTCCAGCACAACGAGGGAGCTTCCCCTCCTAATTTGAAGAGCACTCATTGCGTAGAGTACATAGCTGTCCGTACAAACCTGCACTCCAGAGGTGTTAGATTTGACGCCAACACTACACATTTATGTATTTTTTGTGTTTATGCAATTTCTTTCTTTAAACTTTATTTAATCAAAACTTTCATTTTAGAACAAAGACTTTTATAGGAACACATATTGTCAAAAAAATTCCAAACTATTAATGGACCCTTGGGTCTATAGGTGAAGTTGAATGATTTTGAATGAGCCCACTAGGGATCAAGTCCTGCTAAGTCCAAGGCCCTAACACCATAAGGGATGAGACCAGGATCATGCCTCAGGCGACTTTGGCAAAATGAGTAACCCTTAGTTCTTGGCTCTCAACCGAAGAGGTTTCAACCTAAGGCTTGTGATCCCATATCAGGTCGCAAATCGATCTTGTGGGTGATATAAAATCCTCCATCAAAAAATAAAAATAAAATAAATTATAAACTACTGATTGTTGGTACCAATATGAAACTTTTCTTGGGATCAAGTTTGTAGCCAATAACCATGTCTTTCTTGTTGAAGTTTTCTGTAATGTCCCCAATTCAGCCCTACGCTCTTCATTTGGATTTAGCCTATTTCCGGAAATCCATAGGCTACTCAGATGTGCAAATTTAGGGTTTCCTCTTTCAGTAAGTCTTGCTTCCAGCTTAGTTCAGCTTTCTATTGGTTTTGAGGTGAACTTACTATTTTTAGCAATGGCTATGTTTAGTAAGTCTATTTTTTGGCAGTGGTCCAGTTGGCAACACTTCAATGAGTTCTTTTGTTGGAGCAATTGAGTATTTTGGTTTTGGCTTTAGAAGAGTAATTTTTGGAGAAATAGTATATTTCAAGGCATTAATGTTTTAATTTCAAGTTGACCCCTTGGCCTAGTGCATTAACTTAAAGTTGTTTTAAAAGGTGGACATGAAGGGGGGACACTTCATGAAGTAAATATTTAATATTTTCTAAAGTTATTTAATGCCTTGAAGTGGGACGCCATATTGAGGAGAAATAAAGTGTTTTTCAAAATTAAATTATTTCAAAAAGTGAAGTGGGCATCCCTTTTGGAGGGAAAAAAGATGGAAGTTGAAGAGCCAACAGTCATCTTCAATTCTATAAAAGTAGGCCATTGTCATTCATTTCTTATCTTTGGAAAATAATGTAAAGTTATGCTGCTGAATTGATTTCAGAACCTAGCTAAGGGGAAGCTTAGCAATTCTACTCCATTCTTCGGGCCTGAAACTATGGTTCCCTAGATGGTTGATTGAGAGTGTGCTTCATTCAGAAGTACATATACAGCTTCATCGTCGAAGATTTTGATGATAATTTCCAGATTTGAGCTTGCTGGTTTTGTATGGCTGAAGATGCTTTTCGTTTGCAGCTCATAGAGTAAATTTATTTTCATTATGGGTATTTTTGCTAATCAATTCTAAGCTAAGGGCGACCGCCGCGACCCTAATTGCAAAGTTTTAGATTTAATTGTGAAGTCTTGAATTTTCTAGAGAAGGTCGTACTTCCTCTAGGGTCGCACTATTCTCATGTGCTTTGCTTTGGAATTCGAGCTTCTTAATTAGTAGTTGTTTTTAGTGTTGTTCAAGCTCGAAGCTGTTCGCCATGAAATTGGGATATTGTAAGTTCAGTTTTGAGTTTGTCTTTGAAGTTTTGGAAGAGAAATTTGCAATATGGTGATAGTCTAGTTGCTGGTCTTGAGAATTACAGTTTGTTGGTTTTATATCAGATTGTTAGTAGTCCAATTCATGGTCTGTAATTCAGTAATTGTGGAGATTAGAAGTTGAGGAAACCATCTTTCTTCATTTGCATTGATTATTCAATCGTCACACTTGGTAAATTGTAGATAATTTGCATTGTAAGGCTGAGAATTAGTAGTACTAATCCAGTCAATAATATTGCTGCATTTACTTTGTGATTTTAATGCAAACACTATAACCCCTGGATGGTTTACCGCCAGTGAGGAATCCTTCATTTCTCACCCACTGTTTAAGTGGAGAATCTCCACTGCTATGTGGATGCCTACTAATAGCAGATGAATTGTATTTCACCGCCTACATTTCATTTCCAACTTTGTATTTCAGTTCAGATTACCACTAACGATCCCAACACCATAAGCTATCACCTTGCCTTCAATAGGATCTTGGTGAACTTTCTTGGTGAAGGTTACTTTCAATTTGATTATCTTTGGGGAGCTAACGTGAACTATTGGCATAGTGTTGGTTTGTGTTGTGGAAACATTGAGAATTCAAAGGGAAAAATTAAGGGGCATATTTCATTTTCATTTCAATCTAAATTGCCAAGTCATTAGTCTATCTACTAAGAATGATTTGAGACTACTCACAAAGGGGAGTGTTGAACAAAGATGATCAAATTCTTGATGATTGAATGGTACTAGCATAAAGTGGAAAAGGATGTAGAGTTGAAGCCTTGAACCCACAATATCAAGGAAGAATTCACCAGCCCAAAGTCTTATGGCTATGTCAAAATAAGGGGAAGAAGGGAGAAAAGACTATGTCAGAAAATAAAGTAGAAAAACTTGTAAAAAGCCTGACTTGGAGGATCAATTGAAATATCCCACCCCGATCTAAGATATTTGCTACTGAAAACTGCCTGTGTGTTTGCTTGTGGTTTTATAGTTTTTTATTTGTTTTGAGTTTTTGATGAAGAGTTTGCCAGGAAATGCAACATAAAATATATAAACAAACAGTTGCAAAATAGACAAACTATTGAAGCAAATGCAATATAATTTCAATTCAGATTTATCATTGCATTTCATTTACAAGAAACTCATACCCGGAGAGCCAAGCAATACAAATTGATATCCTGGAAATCTTCTAACAACAACCTGGAAACCCCTTTATTTGGATGCCTAGCACAAAATAATGGAATCTCCACCTTAATGTTGCTGCTGATTGGAAGCAATGATCTAGTCGCCCCCAAAGAAGGTCAAATGATGCTCAAATCCAAGGCGTTTGTGCCTAGAATTCCCACGCCTTACCCTTGATACTGTACGGCCCAGCAAATGAAGACTTGTATGACCCAACAATGCTGATTGGTACAGCCCACGAATGATGCAACAGCAATAAATGACATTAACAATCAAACCCCAATGTAAACTTCTTATTTGCTCAACCAATCTTATAAACTTTCTTTGTAAATCAACTCCATTAAGCACATTTGTGACCTCTAATGTGAAGCCACCTGTAGATGCAAACTTTGGGTGATATTTCACACCTGTAGGATGCACAATCTAAGAGAGTTACGTTCTCCAAGATCAATCTATAGCAAAAAACTCTTGTTTTCTTCTCACAGCCAAAACTCTTCAAAATTTGCTAAGTGTTAAATAATGAATGATTGAATAATCAATGAAATGCTTTTTCAAAGCTTTTTATATCTCTCCCAAAAAAGCACAACTCCCAAGACACTTTTTAGTCATTAAATATAATTAAATATATTTGTTTTTTGTTGCCTTATAATATCTCTTCATGTGGGCGCCCATATCAATGACTAAATGATTTGACTTTATGTTGTTAAATAAGCCTTTAATACAAAGTCAATAAAGTCATTAAATAACCACCATTAGTTAATTTTGTCAACGCCAAAAGGTAGCCCACTGATTCCTCTGCTCACCAAGGTGCCTTACTATAAATAGTAAGACAAGACCCCAACATCTAAGTGACTTACTAAAAATTGTAAGTATGCATAAACGGAGCCCAATACACCTCCAAAAGGCAAACTCTGAATAACACCAAGTACTGGAGAAGAAAACACCATAAACTACCATCTGAAGAATGATATAACTCCCTCACAAGGCCCTCTAATCACCATCATTAGCCTACGAGGACCTGATGATAACATCCATTGAACTTTGATATTGGCTAAAAAGGGGAGATTGCATTCAGCCCTCCCCAAAATTGCTTGTCCTCAAGTAGTCTCAACTGAATGCCCTAGCCTGTCACCTTGATGCCAAGATCCCAAATCGATCTATAAAATACCCAACAACATATCCACTGTATACGCTGGATAGAGATAAAACCATGCTCAACACCACTAAAGGCCACTATCCCAATGTAGAGCATTCTACCAAACATAGGGATCTTCGGATCCCATAACCAAAATGGAAGTCTGCCATACACATCACCTACTGACTTCCACTGCGCTACTCTGCTATAATCTTCACCATGCTAAGAGTGGTGAAGTAGCACATCGGAATCCAACCGAACTGACATGCCACACCTATCACCACCTAGATCCCAACACTGACAACCATCCCCATATAAATTGTGCACAAGAATCTCCATGGCATGCAACACAAATCTCTAAAGTAGAGCAGCTACATACTCTACCATAGAGCCATCAACATGAGAGGGATTTAAGTGTGTCCTGAATGCTCGCACACCAACCCAAATCTACCTCACCCATATCTCCATCCACATGTGTTGTCATAACATTAGTAGCTGATCCACTAAGTGTGTGATCAACTATTCCACCCAACATTAGGACTTGAGCTTTTAGTGGGCTCTCAACTAGAAGTAACTCATGAGTCTCAAGATGTAAATTAGGTATTGTTGTACCCAAACCCAAATTTTTGCTTCACTAAGGCATTTTGCTTAATTGTGTCATGTCCCCTTCTCAGTGACATCTCTCAGAGGACAGGATTGGCCTATCACACGACCCTCGTAGGCCGATGGACTGGATAGGGGGTCACTTCGGAGCTTGGCTCAGCTTCAGTCAGCAGGGATTGATCAGTTGTCTTTCGCTCGCCTCGATCGGGAGGATATTTGCGCACTGTTATTTTAGCGCCGCGCGGGACCATCGCTATTTTTAGCGCCACGCGCATCGAATCACTTCCTCAGAACCGGCCGCAAAGATCGCACTCCGGACGTTAATCGGGTTAGAACAAAGGAGATATTAATATTTGATCGCATTGATTAAATATTACCAATTAACGCTATAATATAAAGTTATAATTTAATATTATAACTTAAGTGAATTCCTTGAGGGGTGCGCCATCATGAAAAAGGGGCCAGTCTGATATTTTATTAATATTTAAATATTCAGTGGAGAACTATGGAGAATTGGAAATATTAAAATATGAATATTTCATTAAAACCCTATTTTCAAGGGAATCGCACTTTTCAGTGTATTTGAGGATTTTGCAGTGGGATTTGTGCATTATGAGATTATTGAGTTTGATATTGATCAATTTTTGGTCTGAGCCTGAGACTTAGGGTTTCACGTTCGATTCCTTGGAGAACGAGCCATCTCCAGCGGAAAGCAATTCAGAGAGTGTGCAATATCACTTGATTTATTGCCTACAGAGGTTTTCTTACTCAGAGGAAACTACAGAGCTTCAGTAGATTCATCATCTTCAGATTTTCTTCAGTTGTTTGGTACCAGAGTTCATCTATTCTTCTTGGCGCATCATCCACAGAGCCTTTGACATCATTTGAGAGGAAGCCGTACAAATTAAATCAGATTTCTGACAGGCCGTACCTTCTTGTCAGGCCGTACCTGTGCAGAAACACGTGTTCATTCATATTGGGAAAAACGCCTACTATTCTTGCTTCACAGTTGCATCAAAATTGGCGCCCTCAGTGCTGGAGTTATATGTGATCATCAGATAGCAGGAGAAGGAGAGCATTTATTTCTGCCGTACTGTTTTGTACCTTCAGCCGTACCAGCAGATAACAGGTTCTTTTCATAATTAAAATCAATATTCTATCTTGCATGTTGTCAGATCATTGTTATATGGAATCATTGGATTAATAAAGGATACGCCTTCATTATTATTGTATTTTCTCAAGCAAATTGAAGACTTAGGATTTTTATTGAATTTATATTAAATTTCTGTCAAAGCCGTACTGTCATTAAATGCATTGAAAACACAAAAATTGCAAAAAAATCACAAAACTTCAGAAAACGTCAGAAAACCTACAAATATCAGTCAGAACAGTAACAGGGGGAAACCTAGGGTTTCTACAAA
>VDFB02325463.1:0-30509 GCA_007258455.2 Sequoia sempervirens
GATTGATACTCTACAACCATAGCCTCTTTCCAAGGCTTTGATTCTAGTGCTACCTAAACATTGAATGGCTCAAAATTTTCAACAACTAAAATCATTCTAGTGCAAAGTTACCTCATTGTGAGCCATGTTGTGAGTCCTCAGACCTGAAGTGGAAGTGTATGGGACTCCATCTAACTTTGCATCTCAAATGATACTAGTGTACCACTTTGGTAAAGTTTTTGTGACATTGGTGGGTGTTGACTAATTATCAACGTTCCCATCATTTTTACCATCCATGTTGAAAATAGGAGCACTATCTGAAGAAGATGATGATGTAGGAGGAGAATTTACATCAATCTTCTCATCAAAAAATACATCTCTAATAATGTATATCTTCTTTGTATTGGGATCCATAAGGTGATATGCTTTGGATTCATTACCATATCCTAGAAGAATATATTTCATTGATTTTTCATCTAGCTTCTTCCTTTTCTATTTAGGAATGTGCATATAGGAAGTGCATCCAAACACACAAAGATGAGAGATAGAAGGCTTTACCCCTGTCCATGATTCTTCTAGTGTAATTCCATCAAGTGTTTTGGTTGGTGCATGATTCAAAAGATAAATTGTTGTGTGAACAACTTCAGCCCAATATGCTCGCTCTAGTTGAGAATATTTCAACATACTTCAAACCATCTCCGCGATGATGTGATTTCTTTGTTCAACAACTCCATTTTTCTGAGGTGTGTATGTTGTGTAGTTGTAGTTAGTTGACACTTAATTCCATTTTCTTTCATATATGTGCAGAATTTTGTTCTGGTGTATTCCCCCCTTGATCTGAGCGGAGGACATGAATACATTGATTCATATTTTTCTCCACCTGAGTGAAAAACTCTTTGAAATATGATAGAGCTCCGTCTTTATGCTACAAGTAATATACCCACATTTTCCTCGTATGATCATCAACAAATAATTGAAATTACTTGTAGCCATTGTGACTAGGTGGCATAGGCCCACACAGATCCGTATGCACCAGCTACAAAGGTTGGCTTGTACAATGCTCACTAGGATAGAAGGGTTCTCTATGTTATTTTCTAGCAATACAACTAGAACAAATAGCACTCGACTTCTCAAGTGAGGGAAGCCCTTTGACCATACATTTATTACTAAGCGTTAGCAAGTAACTAGTGCTTAAATGACCAAATCTATGATGCCAAAGCATAGCAAGATCTTCATCCTTAGTCACTAAGGCTTGATTATTAGCAATTGTATCAAGCCTAGACATTTTTTGAATCTCAGTAGCATTAGCAACAATCTTTTCATTTTTAGAATTATCTTTGATAGGACAAATCTTTTGTATCTAGATGGCTATCAAACTCAATCCTAAGGTTGTGGTCAAGAAATTGATTAATAGAAAGAAGATTTTTGGTAAGTCCTAGCATGTACAAGACATTAGTAAGATTACAATGATTGATGCCAAAATTCAAAGATATTTCACCAATACCTTTGATTTCATGGGTGGTATCATCTCCAAGAGTGATTGTACCATGATGGGGTTTCAATGTGAGAAACCACTCCTTTTGTCCAATCATGTGCTTTGTAGCACCTGAGTCCACATACCATATTGAGGTTGATTTTGAGCTGTCTTTTGAAGTGTGGGCTGAAAGCATGTATTCCTCATCTAGAGAATCTTCTACTTCAGCAACATTGCTTTGTTGTTTTTGTTTGTTCTTTTGCTCCCATTGTGATTTTCCACTTTGAAGTGGCATCTTTGGATGCGGTTTTTTGGATGATCCTTTGTTGAAGGAATTGCACCAAATTTTTTCATATCATGTCCAACTCTTTCACATATTGGACACTACTTCATAGGCTTCTTGCCTTTATGACAAGTGGTCATGGCATGATCCTCCTCTTCATGTTCATGCCTTAAAGATTATTCTTTCTGGAGTAGATTCACGAGCTTCTCAAAAGTGGGTGTCATCTCTATGACATTCAAAGTTGTCACAAAGACTTTATACCTGGAAGGTAGTACCCGTAGAACAATAGGCACCAAAGTTCTATCATCAATTGTTTCTCCCAATGCTTGTAATGAGGATCTCAACTTTGCAATCCTTTTTAGAAAGGCTTCCAATTGGTCTTCATTTTTCATCTTTAGGCTATGTAGATGACTTTGCAAATTTAGGATCTAATTCTTATTCTTCACCTCATACACTGTTTGTAGCTTGTCCCAAGCATCTTTGGTTGTAGACGAGTCTTGGATGAAAGGCATGTAAGAACAAATATGATAGTACTATAAGGAACAATCAATGACTTAGGAGAAAAGATTACCCTTCGATAAGGGTATATGCTTGAGCATTCATGTAGGCATGTAAGAACAAATCATGACCATTCTTCAATACGTCTCTATAGAAGCTGAATTACTCATAGGAAATGATACTGCTCTATACAACACATACTTAGCAAACATATGGCATCCAAGATATTTACAAATCTTTATAACCTAGCTTTGATAATTACACCAATATTCTCTTCTTATCACTAAATAATAGGCACATAATCATTTTACTCTAATACTATATCATATTTTGTGGAGCAATCGAATTAACCAACTTTATTATCTTATTGGTTTATATACCTCTGATGACAGTGAACAAAGTGCTTGAAGTAGCACTCACATGGTTCACAATATATAACCAATTATCACACATAACAAAACAACCCGAAACAAATAATAACAAAACATAAACAAACTAACAATTAGCCTATCTACGTGGAAAGAATGATGGAATACCCAACAACATCATATTCCATTACCTTAGTTATCCAACCTACTCTCTTATCATTGAATCTTATTGTTAGAAAGCATATATGCCTAAAAATTTTAAGACTTCTAATAACAACCTGAACATGCCTCTCAACAAAAGAATACCTTGCTTCTTAATCTTGTAGAACTTGGCTAAAGAATGTAATAGGCTACTCTAGTATAATATTTTTATGTGTTTCATAATATTCGAATGTAGGTAGACCATTCTTCCCTATCGAGTATTTTCATAGCCAAGTTCCAACAACCACCATCGATCCTATTGGAAAACATGAAAACCATCATCAAATAAGTTCTCAAAATTTTTTTAAGGGGATCAAAGACTTGTTCTAAAAATTTGCTTAAGGGGATCAAAAACTTGTTATCAAAATTTGCTTAAGGGGATGTCTTAAGGGGATCACCATACCTATTGGATAATGATAGCCATCATCATCTTCTTGAGGTGCTATTAACTTATGTTTAGTCTCCACACAATGAGCCAGCCAATATTATGTTTCCTCTTCATTCCCCTTAGGTGCAACAACAACATACACATTTCCTACAAACAAAATTTGATTTAATAACTTGCGTGTATCCATATAAATAATTTAGTATTACAAAATAACTTAATAAAGTGAAATAAAATGAAATAAATTGAATTAAATTACCTTCTTATACAAGGTCTGAAACACGGTCATAGTCTTCAAATGCAAACACTTGATCATTTTCTTCAATAGTTCTTTCATATTGATCATGTGCTTGTGCAGGTGTCAACGATCTTTGCTCCCACTCTTCAACCCATTTTGTATTTTCACATGCTTCCCAATCTCCTGAGATACAAAACTAACAAAAAATGCACTCCCTTGTCTAGATTGTGCTTGTTGTTGAACTCCTAAATGAATTACATTTAGTAGATCCATTGATTGTCTCATAGTCAACTCTAGGTAGAATGTTCTCTTCTTCAACCAACCAAAAGAATCGATGAACTGTAGATTACTCACTCGAACTAGGCGCAGATAATCTTGTATTTCACCAATCCACAATCCCACGTGCATCTTTAAATTTTACTGCATCCTCAAATTGTTCTCTTAGCAAGAATTCTTTTGACATGTGCACCAACTCCATCATGTTCTCCTTTACCATTCCTAGCTTCAAAAAACTCCATATATGTTGGACATTAAGTTCCTTGTGAACCCTACTTAACCAATAGAACATTTGAGCATTCTTGAACTGCCCCGTACAATTATCTGACCATATGAGGTGTTTTGTCATCTGGATTCCTCTTTCACTTAAATTTCCATAAAATATATTGAAATGGTATTGAACAAACTCTAAAAAGTGTAACTGGTTGTCACTCAAATAAAAATGATACTCCCTCAAAAAATTTATATCATCCTCTGTGATATCATCTACATGCCTATAAACAATATGGACAAACATAGCTACTTGCACTGAATTATAATACTGTGATTGAATTTCCTCTTATGGAGCTAGACTATAATTTTTAGCAAAGTCAACCACTGAAAGTATAATACCAATTGGAAATGTGTTTCTACATGCATGAAATTGGCCATCAAGCCATCGACAATGTTGAGAATGCATGACATATTTTGGTACAATCTTATTCTTAAATTCTAATATGAATGCATGTACACTAACTTTTTATATAACTAAATCACAACACTTTCCAATTTTTCCATCTTTTAGAGAATAGTTAACATTCTTAAATCTTTTGACATCAACTAATTATTTTCCAAAATCATTATCAACACTTTCATGCATGCAAACTCTAAAGAATGAAATATTTCCACAACTAGTGCATTTCCTATAAATACAAGAACTTGAATAAAATAATTTTTCATTAGATCTTTCACAAAATAAACTTGATATAAACTCCCTTATTGTTTCAGGTGGCATATTGATACCGCATTCCTACATAATCATGTTAGTATGCAAAGTACAATGTATATATCGAAAAACATCATAAAAATAATTTGAACATGTGTTTTACAACAACAAGATATTCATTCTTTATTAATTTTTACATACCATGGTTTACATTTTTCAAAATACCTTTGACTTATTTTAATATTACCAGGTAAAACTAAATCACCACAAAATTTTCTATAAAATTCATTTTGTGTTGTATCTAATAGATGTTTTGGGTGAGGATCGCGAACTTTGGAACCCACCCTTAATTTTAAAACACCTCTAGCATTAGATGAAACCCTAGTATTATCATGCCAATATTTTCAATCATAGGTGAACATAGCAACAAGGGATAGTCACCAGTATAGTATGGGGTGTGTCAAAGGTTTCCAATCCACAGTTCACAGCGAAAAAAAAAAGACCTAGGGAGGGTGTTCATAAGTCAATGGAAAAGTTCAAGTAGCACAATGGAAAAGATATTAGTGATTAAGGCATAAAATATTGCCCACACCAAGGTTACAATCATTAACTAAAGAATGTTACCATCCTCAAAGTGACATTCATAAACATGAGTGAGTTGTTCAACAATTGCATGATGGTTTAGAGGATAAGAGGGTAGTCTACATAGAATTATATAGTGATAGACCTTGTTCACAAGAAATAAAAACACCTACAAAAGACTATGGTGACAAGTAGGTGATAGACCATACATGAATTTTGATCTAAGATTTGGTTTTCATGAATGATTTTTGAGGCCAATACCAAGAGAGATCATGGAGAGACACAAGTTTTTAGAAGAAAGGAAAATGATAGTCCATGAAAGAAGAAATCATCATGGAGCATAGGATGGTCATAAGGAAATGAAGATAACCTATGAAATCATTGTACAGTAATATTTAAGGGACTTAGTAGCATCAAAAGATAAGATATTGCAAGCCTAAGATAGTTTTGATATGAAAGGATAATCAGTATGAAGTTCCCAAAGCATAGAGAAGATAGCATTGAAAGAACATAAGATAATCATCTACTATTAATAAGGGGAAAACACTTATATCATGATGAGCTATGACAATAGTCATGAAAATTTTACATAGGGCATGCCAACAATAGATTTTTGATAGTTAAAAAAATGATGACTATCACCATATAAGGACAATATAAAGAGAGGGCTACCATATAGAAGTGTCATGTATAAAATGCGCACCTTTACAATTGGACTTAATTAAGCCTCTAATTGAATGAATTATGCATTTAAAAACCTAATTAATCCCATTTTCCAAAAAGGGGAACTTGTATTAAACAATTGCAAACATTAAATTATACATCTTGGAAAATGCGTGTCCTAGGTTTAGGGCCTACGACCCATTTTCCCAAGGGCGAATGGGTCCTCCTTATACTTAGGAACCCATTTTTTAATATGATTTTGATGGTATTTTAATGATCCCAATTCAAGTTGCAATTGTCATCTTTTGAATTTTAATTGTTGGGAAATTAGAAAATCACCTATAAATACATAGTCTTTTTATCAATTCAAAACATCTAAAAATAATGCAACTTTCACAACAACAAATATTATTGTCAAGAGCATTCAAGATAAGATTTATCTTTCATCTAGATAGCATCATTCAAGATCCTATCATGATGTCAAAGTTTATGTGTGTTCATGCATGTTTTTGGAACTAAGATTGTGATGTAGGTTTCAAGTTTTCAAGCATCAAATCAAGTGTCAAATCAATCATTCAATCAAGCCATTTCATGCAAGATCTAATCCTTGGAGAGATGTGTTAGACTTCAGTTGTCCAAGGGTAGCCATTAAAGGGTTTGGTGAGTTGCAACAAGCTAATGTTCATTCTTCATTCCTTCCTTTTATGATTATTTTATTTCAATGTTTAATTACCAAAATGGTGTTTGACCAAGGCAAACCCCCATTCACCAAAAACAAACAATTTTTCCCTCTCTTTTTATGTGTAGATTTGTAGGTGAAGAAGGATTGAAGATTGATCAAAAGTACAATTTTGCAAAGTTGTCAAAATTGTCATCAATGTTGTCAAGACATGGAATCTTGCAAAAAAAAAATTTGACTTTCCAACAACGAGATTTGGAGGAATCAAGAGTGAAAATCTAGGAGCAGAGGACTATGAAATCAAATTTTGGATACCTATAGCAGTACCCATTCACCCTAGAGTGAATCGATCCCAAGAGGACACTAAAAAACTTTTTGTGACTGGTACACATAAGCTTACCCTTCTCAGATCTATTGAAAGTCTGTTGTTTCTAATTATGTTATGCTTTAAATTGATGATTCAAGTTTCACATTGCATAATTAGTTCATTTAATATTATTAATTTTTATCCCAAAAGTGCAAGGATAACTTTAAGAAACCCCCCCCTTGGCAAAGGTGTAAAATCCTAGCGAATCTTGGGTAAGTGCTATAATTTTCCTGGAGAATATTTCCTTTTATTTGAAAAAAATATTAATTTTCCTGGTGAATCTATGCACATTAATAAATTTTTTGTAAAATTCTAGCGAATCTTGATGAATAATTGGTAAAAATAATAATCATAGTGGTGAATCCTAGTGAATAATCACTAAAAATATTAATTACAATGGAAAATCTCTCCTTTAAAAATTTGCATAGTTGGTTAGTGCAGTACCACCATTTTATTTTTGTTTTCTATAATATTGAAGTAGGGGCTCGAGGGCGGCAGCCACCGGCAGGATCAAGGGGCAATGCCCCTTGCAAGGGTCAAGGGGGCAGCACCCCTTGTGGGGGTTGAGCACATAGGGATTAAGTATTTCTTTTAAATCACTTTAAAAATAAGACTAAATGAAAAGTGAAATTGTTACCATTTATTAGCTTTTTAATCGGATGGTTGCAGGTTGATTTTGTGACCTATATACATGTCCCTTTTAAAAGGCTTATTGAGACTCGAAATTTCTTTTTGGGCCACATGATTAGATTTAATTATGTGGCCCAAAAACAAATATGAGCCTCAAAAAGCCTTTTAAAAGGCACCTGCGTATAGGTTGCGGAATCAACTTGCAACCATCCAATTAAAAATCTAATTGATGATTCGATGGCAATAAATAAAAGCCCTATTCAAGGCTAAAATATCCCTAAAATTAAATGGTAATTTATTATTAGTGGTGATATTTCCCCAAAATTAATGGTAGGAATATAATATTACAGGAAAATATAATTAATATTTGTAATTATAGTATAAACTATTGGCGAATCATTCCCAATGATGCATTATTTACATTGCGAATCAATTCAATTTATTAGTTTAAAAAATAATGCATAGGAAAATTAATCGAGACGAAATTAATTTTTTGTAAAAACCTAGCAATTCAACCTCCTCTTTAGCTTGTACTATTCGCCATTTCTGGAGGACCTGATTTCAATTATTAACCAATTAGCGAAGATTCGCTAGTAAATTTTTCCCTCCAAAAGTGCATTTTAGGCATGTTTACCCCATCTTGTCATAAGAAAAAACAGCCAAGATATCCAATAGGGTTGAAATTTAATCCTACTTTTGGGGATCCCCTTTTCTAGGTAATGAAAAAAGAGAGTGTAGGTGCATACATCCTCCATTTACCCAGTTTTCCATCCACCACATTTTCTTTCATTTCAAGAAGATAGACCATGATAAGGATTGGTCAAAGAATCTTTGGACAATCAAGTCAACATGACAACTATAAAAAAGAAATGGATCACCATGCTAAGGACAACGAAACATGGCAAGTGCAATGTCAAGTGAAAGAGAACAACCACAATGATGACGCCAATCCTCCATAAAGATAGTCATTTAATTAACCAAATAATAAGGGCAATAACTACATCAAAAGGACTATCACATAGGATGCCAATATGATAGTCCTTTATGAGATAGAAGAGACTCACTGTGATACATGACAGAAAAGCATGAGTGAGGTTTATAGGGTTTGAATGGAAGATCTAGAGATAATGATAGGGTTTGCTAATGCTTATGACCATGGATAGGAAAATTTCAAAGTCAAGAACATGCATAATAAACGTGTAGGGATAGTTTGTAATGACTTCAACACTTAGGTAAATATTGTGGATAATAAGTGAAACATCAAAAATAGGGGCCTCTCTATCTTTGAGGAGATAGGGTTCCTACTTCACATTCTTGTTTCACTCAAGGAAACCCTAGATATCTCAATGCAAGGATGGAATGAAGGAAAGAGATCTGCTAAAGGTTGTCCTAGGGTTTGATTAGAGACTAAAAGGGGGTTCACCACTAAGCTAGGGCTTGGAAAGACGAGAAATGAATGTAACATGCAAAGTACTATGCAAAACTTAACTATATGACCTAGGAAATGGAAAGTTGAAATGCAAAATAACAAATTGAGAATGAACAAAGGTGAACCTGGAAGAAGGATGAAGTCAAAGCGAGCTCAAAAACCTTGAAAACTTGTTGTTTGATGCCCATTGGGACTCATATACCAGTTTGGGCGATTTAGTCCCAGACTAGGGTTTTCGAGTGGAAACAGAAATCTAATAGTGGTGAGTCTAAATCTCCTAAAATCTGGAAAAGGTCTTGTACTGTGACTCATACACCACAAGTGGTGTATCAGTCCCACTCTTCTTTTTCAAAGGGTTAAGACTTGAATTTTCACTCCTATCTCTGCTCAAGATCCTTCCACACTTTGTTTCTGGATTTGAAACTCTGAATTCAGACCTATAGGTGACTTTCCGTGAAGATGACAACCTTGTGACAGCTCGACAACTTCTCTCAACCTTGAAACTTTGTCTTCAAAGGATATTCAAGCTCCAAGACACCTAGATCTACAATCACACATGTAGAGAGAGAAAAACTTGTTGATTGTTAGGAAATTGGGGTTTTCCTAGGTCAAACCCTATTTAGGTAATTAAGTTCCTTGTGATGAAAGAATGAAATATGAACATGAACAATGATACCTTGAATGATGTCCTAAGATGTAAATCAAAAATATAACATGAAGTGGCCATGTAAAATGTAGATCTTGATCTTGAAATTTGATATAAAACAATGTTTGTAAATGGATCTTCAATGTTACATCACAACACTAGCTCAACAACATGCTTGATGCTTAATGACTTTGACATGATGTTGGATCTTGAATTGCTGCAACAAATGATGGAGAATTTTTCCCTTGAATGCCCTAGAAATGATCTTGAATACTCTCTTGACACTCTTGTGAAGTCTTGGAATGCTTAACTCTTCATAGCTTAAGATGATATCATGAATGCTTAGGTAAATAATGGTTTGATACCTTGTTTACATAGGTAATCTATCTAATTTACCATTTATTAGATCCCAAAGGCTGACATTCATGAAATTTAAGCTTAAAACCTTGATTTCCCATTGAAAACCTTAAAAAGGGGCCAAATGGGACTCATACACCACTTGTGTTGTATAGGTCCCATCTGGGTGGGACTCATACACCCAAGGTGTCGTATGGATACCACAAGGCCTTTTTGGATAGCGGAAATGCCGAAGAGTTAATAAATTAAGTATATTTGATGTCTATTTCAATATTTCAATTTAAATATGCCTCAAGATACATAATATAGGATATTAGGGGCCTATTAATGATGATATTATTGGAAGAATGAGTAGGTTATCTATATGTTTTCATTGATGTCAAGATGTTGGTAGCTTGGTACAATACTCTAAACCGGTGCGTATAATTGACTTATCTTCTCTGGTGGTTGATCTAGTATTTTTGGTGCCTCTCCGGTATTCTAGTCTACATTTCTCCATAGTTGACAATTTCTTATTGAATTTTTAGGAAATTACTAATGGATGTTAAAGGTATGCGTGATTAGGTTATTTCATGTTCTGGTGCTCGTACAACAAAGTGAAATTATTTTGTTGGTTGCATCGAAGACTATATATGCCTGACTTGTTAAGTTAATTTTGATATGATATGAAAACTTATTTCTTGGTTTGAGCCGACATAATGTAATGTGCTAACGATTAAATTGCATTTTGAAAATATTGTGTTGAGCCAATAGTTGATATCTTTTGCAAATGAATTTCATCTAATTAGGCCAACCTAATTGATGCTTACGATGGAGATCGGATATATATAACTATATGGCAAATAGTTTTTGAAGGGAAGTGACAGTGTGTAGACAATAGAGAAGAGATAGAAGAAATAGTGAGCGAGTAATGAATGTGAAGGTGTGATCAGAAAGGTAGCAGTTGATGAGCGAAGAATGAAGGGTGTAAAGTCTAAATACTGAGCATCTTCAGAACTATATTAGCACATTATAGGTGCATCTTTCTAGTTCATTTTGGGTTGTAAAGCCTTATTCTATTATGTATAATCTTGTGTAGGCAGTGAGCCTCCATGTTGGACAACGAGTCCTTTTTGTAGGCAGTGAGCCTTTGTACTTGGATATTGAGTCCTTTTGGCAGTGAGCCTCTTTTGAAAATACTATATAGTGTGAGTTAACCCTCACCATGGTTTTTCCCTTATTGGTTTTTCCATGTAAAAATTTGGTATTCATTGTGTTGATTTATTTTCTGTTATTTGTGTTTCATGCTCATATTTAATAAAAGAATAGTGTGGTTGAAGAATTGATAAGTGATGAAGTTTTAAGTTTGAATTTGTGTGACAACTAATTCACCCCCCCTCTCAGTTGTTCTGTGCTTGTTTAACAATTGGTATCATAGATTTTGGTTCCTTGTGTAGAGGTTAACCACTTGAGGAGGATCCTAAAGGCTGGTTGAATGGATGATAAGGGAGAGCTCTGTACTACTCTTGAAGATCTTGATAAAGTGGAAAGAGAAAACATAGATCTGAAAGAGAATCTTGATGAAGCAAATGAGTGTGTTTGTAAATTGAAGGAACAGTTGAAGAAATTTAAGTAAAGACACAAAGAACTAGGTGAACAGTTGAAACAAGAAATAATTGAACTAAAAGTGATAGTAGAAGAGAAGAACAGGATTGAAGAATGTCTAAATACAATGGTGTAGAACAAGTCTGATGAATGTTCTAGACTCGAGCATGAGATAGTAAACTTAAGAGTGGAACTAGAGAAGGCTAAACTCTGAAAAAAAATTCAAATCTAGCTCCAATAAACTTGAAGAACTACTTGTAGGACAAAAACCATGTAAAGACAAAGGTGGCTTGGGAGTTGATATTGGTGAAAGTTCTAAAGATTTGAAGAAGAATCAAGGAAAAAGGAAGCAAAGAAGGAATTTTGCAAGAAGACTGCCTGTGAGACAACCTAATGCACATAAGTACCCCTCTTTTGATGGTGTTTGTTTTTCTTGTAACAAATATGGTCATAGAGCAACTGAAGGCAGGAGCAGGATAAACTAGTTTTTTGGTTATCTTTCTAGAAAATGCTTTGAATGTGGGAAGATTGGACATAAGGATACAAAATATAGATCTCAAATAAGGATGATCAGTCGAGTAATGAGGAATAGGTTTAATGAAGGCAGAATAAATCAATTCTTTAATGGGTACAGCTATACCTACAATAAATTTGGACACATGGAAAATCAGTGTAGATCAAGGAATAATGGAGGATAGTTTAATTAGAAAAGTGTGGTTTGTTATAACTGCAACAAACCTAGACATGTATCTAAAGTTTGTAAGAATAAGAAAGAAAAGAAGTCTACCCAAGAAGAGAAGAGTGAACCGGTAAAGAAGATTGGCAAAGAAGAGATGAAACAAGAGATGGATAAGGTATGGAAGAAGAAAGAAGAAGAATGAAAACCTGAGACTTTTTATGTGTTTATTCCCTCATCTGATATAGATGACTTATTCATAATTTAGACCTAGCATGGTCTTAGGGGGAGTATCATTAGAAGATTATAAAAACCCCTTGGAAGAATGTCGTGTTAGAGACTGGCACATGGTTGGAATGTGAAGAATGTTTACTTGGAGTTTTTGGAAAAAGAACCAAAGGAAAATATGTTGGTATGAGGTTTTGTAGACCGAATAAGGGCTTTCTATGATAAGAAGACTGTTTTTAATAGCTTTTTGGTGTCTGCCACATTTAATGTGTTTTAGGGTAAGTTGTATGGTGTATAAGATAAATTTTGCAAGTCTTTTTGAAAATCTTGAACAGAAGCCTAGAATGATCTTGGAGCGAGCCTGAAGCATTTCTGAAAGGAATTTAAAGAGATTATATCAGGTAATTTGGAAACCTTTTTCTGATTGCAAAGAGAAAGAAGAAAATTGAAGAAGTTTCATTGAATTTCAAGAAAGCATAGCAATGGACAATGGATCGTGTGATGTTACCCCTCTAAAGTTGAAAAGCATCAAATTAGAAGAATATGATCATAGGAAAATGAAAGGAATTGAACTAGGGTTGAGCAAAGTCCAATTACTAAATATAAAAAACCTAGGGATGGATTTATGGAGTGAATTTCAGTGGATTTCAGATAAAGAGGTTATCTTGTTCTTGTTGAATCATTTCAAGGATGGAAGCATTATTTTGGAAAAACCCTATTTGATCTCAACTTGGAAGCAATCAAAGTGATCACTGGATTATGCAGTGTTGGAGAACTCCTTGGAAAGAAAACTATGAAGTTTAAAGATGTGGAGGAGCTGACTGGCATCAGCAGAGATCTTAAAGCACTGTTGATTGATACACTTGCTAATTTGGCCATTAGGTATGTCACATATGGTATTTCATAAAAAAAATATTTTAGAAACCATGAAAGTTCAACTTTAGCGATTCTTGTACATATTACCCACATGATGGTTAAGGAGAACAATCAATTTGATTTATGTAGCTTGTTACTTGAGAGTTTGCTTGAAAATGTTTGAATGCCATTGGTTGAGAATTATCCCTTTCATTTTGGATCCTTGCTGGTGTGCTTGTTGTTTTACTTTCTAAATTATCTACTCAGAAAAGACAATGTGATGTGGGAATCTGATAATCTATCTAATTTACCATTTATTAGATCCCAAAGGCTGACATTGATGAAATTTGAACTTAAAACCTTGATTTCCCATTGAAAACCCTAAAAAGGGGCCAAATGGGACTCATACGCCACTTGTGGTGTATAGGTCCCATCTGGGTGGGACTCATACACCCAAGGTGTTGTATGGGTACCACAAGGCCTTTTGATAGAGGAAATGTCAAGAGTTAATAAATTAATTATATTTGATGTCTATGTCAAGATTTCCCCAGCTAGAAATATGCCTCTAAGATACATAATATAGGATATTAGGGCCTATTAATGATGATATTGTTGGAAGAATGGTAGGTTATCTATATACATTACACGTCAAGATGTTGCATTTTGGTATGATACTCTAAACCGGTGCATATAATTGACTTATCTTCTCCGGTGGTTGATCCAGTATTTTTGGTGCCTCTCCAGTATTCTAGTCTGCATTTCTCCATAGTTGACAATTTGTGATTGCAGTTTTGGGAAATTACTAATGGATGTTAAATGAATGCATCATTAGGTTATTTCCATGTTTTGGTGCTTGTGACAACAAAGTGACATTATTCTCTTTGCTTGGTTATGCTTTTGAAGACTATATATATGCCCGTGTAATTTCCAGCAAGTTTAATTTTGATATGATATGAAAACCTATTTCTTGGTCCGAGCCAACACAATTTATTGTGCTAATGGTTAAATTGCATATTGAAAATGTTTTGTGGAGTTGACAATTGATATCTTTCATAATGAATTGCATCTAATTGATTCCTATGATGGAGATCAGATATATATAAATGTATGGCGAATAGTTTTTTTTTCATGAAGTGAAGAATGTATGTGTGTAGACAATAGAGAAGAGATAGAAGAAATAGTGAGTGGGTACTGAATGTGTGATCATAAAGGCAGTAGTTGATGAGCGAAGAATGAAGGGTGTAAAATATGGATATTGAGCATCTCCAGAATTGTATCAACACATGATAGGTGTATTTTTCCAGTTCAATTTGGGTTGTAAAGCCTTATTCTATTTTTGTATAATCCTCTATAGGTAGTGAGCCTCCTAGTTGGAAAGTGGAGTCTCTTTGTAGGCATGAGCCTTTGTACTTGACAAAGGAGTCCTTCTTTGTCAATGAGCCTCTTTTGAAAATACTATATAGTTTGAGTTAACCTCACCGTGGTTTTTCCCTTATTGGATTTTTCCACGAAAATATGGTGTTCATTGTGTTGATTTTACTTTTGTTATTTGTGTTTCATGCTCTTATTTAATAAAAGAATAGTGTGGTTGAAGAATTGATAAGTGATAAATTTTTAAGTTTGAATTTGTGTGACAACTGATTCACCCCCCCTCTCAGTTTCCCTATTCCTGTTTAACATATATGGTCATAAATGTAAGAGGTCCCAAAATTTAATGTGAGGGTGCAAATAAATGCACTTTACAACATTAAATTAAGGAAAGATCAGGTCTATTTAGCTTAAAAGGGCCCTAAATCCAATGTGGATGTGTAACAAATATTACAAAACTAGATCAAGGCAACATTAGGTCCATTTAAATGTTAACCATTCCCAAATCAAGCAAGGAAAATGGATACTTTTTCCATTGCCAAATTTAGCCCCCACTTTAGTGAGAGGAGGAACTTGCTTCAAACTCACACTAAAGTAGACATTCAAGAGGGGTCCAAGTTTACCAATGCTAGTAAGATATGATGACAATGACCAAGAAGGTTGCACAAGCCCCTGGAATCAAGATCCTATGGCAAAATAACACAAGCACAAAGGGAAACACACAAGGTGTATGATATGCAACATTAGGATTTACAAACATACAATATCAAAGAAAGAAAAACAAAAACACGCAAAAATAAAAAATAGGGGGATCAAGCCTCGATCATTTGTCTCACATGTTGTGGATTAGATCTAATTTGTTTTTCCAAAAATGAATGCTCACTCTCAGGCAATGAAACTTTAGGTTGTGCGTTGGGTGAGTATCCAAAAAGGGTGGCTTAGTGAGAAAGTCATGCCTCTGTATTGGATTCTCACCATATAATGAGAAAGTCATGAACCCAAGTTTAGGCTTCTCATCATACGTTAACCATACCAAATGTATACCTCCTAATAGATTTGAAAAGGTTCCACAAAACAATTAACTTTGAGCTCCATGAGGCGAGAAAAGATTTGTATGCTTGACACCCATGAACAAACAGGATGGCTCCACAAGCAAGCAAAGTGTGTTATGCAAGGTGGCCAAATACCCAATGTTGTAAATGTGAAATGGTGTAAGGTGCATTCAAAGGGATTTTTCTTAGTTCATGTAAGGTCTCTTCTTAGGGAACATCATGCCTAATGTCTCCAAGAGAGGACAAGTCAAAGAAATATCACGCTCTCGAAGGAAATCAAACCCAATGATACCACCAAGAAAAAGAAACATTGTAAGAAAAGAAAAATTGCATAGTGAAACATGAGTGTCAATGTATGCCCCCACTTTAAAGCGGTTGCTAAAACCATTGCTATGAGAAATTGCTTTAAAGTAGAAAAATACATGAGAGCTTATTCAAAAACCTTATTCCAAGTCATATGTTCCCGAATGAAACTACATCATGGATAAGGGGTTTCCCTTAAATCTAAGTACATTACATGTGAGCCAACTTAAGGCATGTCATCCACATCCCAAGATTGCTCTTATATGTACATGAAAGGTAGTCAAATAGCCAAAAGAGGCAATGACAAGTGACATACGAGGACAAGGCTACTTAACTCCTTGCCCCCACTTAGTGCAGGATGAGGATGAGCCAAAATGGTTGATGAGAAACATGCTAGAGTGAAAATAAATGTCCATTAGAGGCATTAGATGCCCCAACATGAGAGCACAACACTCCTTAAGATGTTGACTTCTATCACTTAAAGCCTTGCATTCATTAGTAGCATGGCCATGAACTCTATGATATGCACAAAATGCACGCTTGTAGTAAAATTTCTTTCGTGTTCATGGAGGAAGAGATATCAAATGATTTGGAGGAGTCTCGACAAGATACCCTCTTGATCAATGGTAAAATATGTTCCTTTGTTTTGTGACAAAGATATCTCTTTCTTAGAACTAGGTGTCATACTTACACAAGACTCTTTAGATTGTGAGATTTTGTTCTCTTCTTTAAAGGAAGGCGTAAAATCTATCAAATTTGAATCATAAGTGTTTTGTGTGATGAAATTAACATTAAGCGAGGATTTCCTTGTTTCTTTAATTTCTTTCAAAGGATAATACTCAAGACCACTAGTGTCTATCAACTCAAGATGCACCAATGTTAAAGTTGGCTTAGAAGAATCTTTTGTAAGAGTGTTGATATTGAGTGAAGGCTTTCTTGTTGCTTTCGAAGGACAATAACCAAGATCGCTATTTTTTTTCTTGTGTTAGGTTCTTTAGGGACACATATACATTTTTCTCTAGCACCACATCCTTTTGCATTATAACTGAGTTGTTTCATAAGTTCATAACATCTTCCATAAAAAAAATTCATTTCCTTAAGATTCGGTGGTTGTTGATAGTCTATTTCATCAAATTTTGTTGTGTAATTTGCTTCTTCTTCTAAAGTGGTTGAGGTGGATTCTTTTGAGGGGTCTTCTAAATTTTGTGTTGATGTTCCTACTTTTTATTCTCCCTTTTTAGAGTTGTTAACACGTAGGATTGCACCCGAATGCAAAGTTGGAAAGCTCAGCAATCTTACAGTGTAACATGGAAACACCTTCGAGCCTATGGGTTGTTCATAATTAAGGTGAATCTCTAGATTATAGGTTGGTTCCCCTTTTTATTTTTTTCTATGAAACTAATGACTTATGCAAAAAAAGGGATAGAAGGATTAAAATTAATGGTAAAAACTAAAACTAGTAAGATGTTGATACATTTAAATGATAATGAATATGCAATTTGATTCACAAGGACCTTTCAATGTTCCTATTTGCACAACTTAATTCAAATAGCTAAACCACATAAATGATTCACATAAAGGCTTGATAAATTTACCCTCTTCAAAGGAAAAAAAATGATTTTCACAACTAGAATGATAGAACAAATCATTTACACAATGTATGATGTGTGAAATTGAACTGAATTGTGTATTGTAGAAGAGGGAGATTCATTAATCATGAGTTCCCTTCATTCATAGAGCCTCATGGGGTGAACTTCCCTAATCTACCTCAAGAATAGCGGCAAGAGTTTCAAAATCCGAAAGAGCAGGTCAAAGATTTTTTGGACAAATTGACAGGCTCTCAGCCGAAGGACGTCAATGCAAAATACAGGCGACAATGCAATGCGATGGCATCTCAGAGATGCATTGGCATCTTGTACAGACCAGAGAATTAGAATGTCTCAGAAAATGCCTAAATGACTGCTACTTCGATTGCTAAGAACTTGGAAAATATGGGGAAATAACATAATGTAATAGAATTACAATGAAATGAAGTAGAACTGATAAAGATAAGAAGAAGAAAGGAAAGAAGATACTTACAACCATGCAAGTGATGAAGCCTCTAGCACATGAATGTCTTCAAAACCTACATGCATGATATCTGGAGAGAATGTTGGGGTTGTATAGGGGTTTTCCTCAATCAAACCCCCATTTTGGTTTTCCCACCTCCACGAACAACCAAGAAGATAGAGAAAAGAGAGAGTGTAACCAAAATGGAAAAAAACATGTGGTTAAAGAAAAACCTACTCTACAGTAGAACCTCCACCACCAAGTGTGAGTGATAAAAGAAAACCTCACTCGAGGAGGAGAACTCGTATCACAAAAGAGGTGATAAAAGTAATCCCCGCTCAAGGAGGAGAACCCGTATCACAATGTAAAAATGCAAGAGGAAGGAGATATGGAATCCTAGGATGCTCGCAAGCATGAGGCAAGGGATATGGAGCTACAAAAGCTAAGAGAGCTACAAAGAGCATTGCTAAGAGAGCTTGAAAGAGCTTGAAGCTGCTACAACAAGTTTTGTGAAGCTGTGTAAGCAAGTGATGGAGTGAAGCTAAAAGCTAGAATGAAGCTAGAGAATTGCTAGCAAGACTTGGAAGAACTTAGGGGAAGAAGAACCAGAAAATGAGGTGAAAAGATGACTTTTAAGGAAAGAGAAGAAGATTCTTGAGCCATTTTCGGGCATTTCTAGTTGTTACCACTAGCAAGACTCGCCGACAAGTGGAAAACATGTATGTAAATGGTTGTTTGAATTTTGACATGTTGTAGGATGCTAGCACACCGTGTGGATGTTTGCGCGTTGCGCTAGTGTCCAGACATGTCACTACAAAACAACGAAATCAGGAAAGTGACAAATTTTGAGGAAAAGCTGACACACAAGGTAGCTGCTAAAAAGGGGTGTTGGAGCATCTTGAGAGAGAAAAAGCTTGATGCAGGGGCTAAAATGAGCCTACTCAAGATTCTAAAGGAGTGGGCACTAAAGTAGATGCAAACATGTATGTGAATTTGTGAGGGGTGAAATTTTATGATCATACATGTATATACACCTATGAATGAGAGATAAAAAATAGAGGTTTTCAGATTTAAACACAGTAAATTTCTATCATATCAAACATTAAAGATGACACCTAAAATCTAGGAAGGAAAACACTTGATTTTTATTGAAAGGCCAAAAAGGAATCCTTCTACAAAATTGGAATACAATGCTGAGAACTACTGAATCAAACTCGAATTTGAGCTACAAAACCTTCTAACTCTCTGCCAAGAAAAAGAGAGTAGGAAGCAAGAATAGAGAAAAAAAACCTAAGTCTTTTCCTCCTATATGCAAAAAGGACTCCAAAGAGTCACAATGAGTTAACTAAAGTCAACTCAATTCAAAAATATCTCCAAATATCTCTCCCACGAGAAAAAATAAAAACCCGGGCCAAAAAGAGGGGTCAAAACTGAAGTAACTTGAGCTAAAACAGCCTCAAACTTACTGTTACAATTAGTTTGACCCAAGTCCAAACTTCAAACTCACCTGAGTTGACTAAAAATAAGGACCAAACAATCCAGTTTCACTCTCCTTTAGTCTTTGCATGATCTTGAGATGAAGGTAATAAATCTAAATAAATATTAAAGTAATCAATTAAGAATTACTTTAACACGTGTTGTGAATTTTCCTATACTCTTCATTAGCATGACATATATTAAAGTAATTTATAATTGATTGCTTTAATAATGTTTACATTTTAAAATTTGTCTCAAATTATGCATAAAAATACAAGGGATAATGATTGTGTTTGATACTCATGCAAGGAAAAAAAAAAGGGAACCTAAACCTTGGCAAAGGGTATTAGTCTTTTGCGAAAATGTTTAAATCAAAGTGAAAAATACCCCATAGAGGGGTCAGGTAAATAGGGAAAAAAGAAACCCTAAAAAAAACCATGGCTCAAATGCATTTCACTTTCATTTTGCAACTTTCATTTCTTATGCTCTGTCGAGGCCACCACTTATGGTTTTAATTGGAGCTTTTATGGATTTTTTTGGAGCTTTTCAATGGTGGAATTCGTGCATGGAAGGGCTTTATCTTGCACAAAAACCATGTTTTTTCCTTTAACTGTGAAAGAAAAGGAAAAATCTACTTATCTTTCTATAGAAAATGATGAAAAATGATTTTTTGCATACTCTCCTTTGTTTGGCTTTTTCATTGTGAAATAAAAGCCTATTTACTTGTTTCATTGTAATCTTAAAATGAAGAAAATTTCCATTTTTGTAAAAAAATGATAAAAAATTCTATTTCTTGTAAAAAATGAAGAAAATTTCCATTTCTTGTGTGTCTGTGGATATTATCCTTCTTAAATTCATGACAATCTTCAAGCCAAACTATCTCCATTTTATAGTAGTAATTAGCTCATCATAATCTACAAAATTGCATGAAGACTATGGTTGTGAATGAACACCAGAGATGAGAAATACTTATTCCATAAGCTCTTATAAATTCACCACAGATAGCTCATCATTCCTTATTTGATATTCATTATGAATGTTGTGTATTTCATTGATGCATGTTGTCATTTCATGGACTATTCAACACAAGTTGAAAATGCTATTATTGAGTTTGATCTACCACCTATGATAGGGCACTATGACTTCATGATGTCATCCTCAACCATAGACTTGAGGCTCTTTGTCTACAAGTGTATAGGATCCCCTATATCAAACTTGGCATATGATTGCAAAAATTTTGCTTAGTGACCTTACCATGGCTATTTGCTCTTTATATTTAGAGACTTTGTCCCTAGGTATTTGTGCATAATAAATGAAAGTTTGACCAAAAGATGTGTCTCCATATTAAATTAATGCATAAGGAATAACTTCTATCTGTTTTTAGGCCATTGTGATGAAGGTGCTTATTGAACTATTATTTTATTTGTACAAAATGTCTCCAATCTACATATATTATTAGTATCTTTCTTCATGTTCACTACCGCCTCCTACTTAATGATGACTATGTATTCTCTTGGAGAAATATGTTGTCTTTTTTCAACATTGCACCTAGCTATGCTAGAATATTCTCTTGTTGTTATCTCAATACATGATACATTGGTATGCTTTAGGTTGGATATTGTACTTTACAAGGTGACTGAATATAGAGTTTTCCTCTTTGTAGGTGATAGCTTATCCTTTGCATAGCATGCCATTCCTACATTGTACAAGGTAAACTTGCATTGTATTGGAATATATCTCATCAAATTCCTTTTGAGTACTTTGATATGTTTTTTTTTTTCCTTTGAGACCCCTTTCAACATGTTCATAGATGCCTCTACTATAAACAATGACTTTCCTTATCTATGGCTATGCTTGTAATGATTGTTGTGACTTGAAGTCACTTTCATTGATGAAAACACCTCATGTCCCTTTTTAAAACTAAGAGGGAAGCATGCTAAGCTCAACCCTTGTGGGAGCCCATTTTCCTCCACATGTTGTGATGTTGAACCAAGTATTATTTCAATGGGAAATGTACCTATACCTACATAGTGAACAAACAAGTTAGCAAACTAATGAAGGAAAAGATTCCTATGATGCTTTGAATTTTCTCCTCTTGTATCTTTTTTGAAATTTGCATACTTAATTTAATGCTTCATGAAAATAGGTTATATATCTGATGATATTGCATATGAGGATAGTTTTCATCCTGAGCTCTAACCAACTGTTTCATCTCTTGTAGGTAACTTCTGAAGCAACTAATGAAGGGAGATGAGGCTGAAGATTCATCTAACCAACCTTGGGATTTGTCATTCAGGCAATGACAGATTCATCTTCTTTTCATATGTTCTTTATTTCTTTAGATGTATATTTTATTTTATATGTTGCATTTGATCAATGATCATTCCATGGATTGTGTGGGACACTATGCTTTTGTAAAATGAATAAAAGACAACAATTTTATGCAAAGTTGTGTAATCTTCTCTCTTATAAAAACATTTGCATAATAAAACTAAAACTCATTTGATAGCATTTCTTTTGTGTAATGATGAAAAACCTAGAAAAAAATTATGTGTAATTTTCCTCTTTTCATCATCATTGTTGTCATAGCTCTACTTGATTGAGCTGGAAGAAAAATTAGGTAACATTTTGGCAACCTCTGCTATATGCTTGCCTGCTAAGAATCTTAGACCAATAGCTTGAACTTATCCATTGGGCATAGTGTCATTTCTCTTCCTTTTACTCAGAAAACCTTCAATAACTCAGTTGTTTGAGACACAAACAATAGCAAAAAAAAAATAGAAAACAACTACCATAGCTTTTTTTAAGACAGGGCCAGCAATCTATGTAACAACACTTCTTGGAAAGAAAAAATAGAATTGAAAAAGATGTGCAAACTGAGCCTCTCAGAAACAAGGTTTGAGGTGAATCCCATTGACTGAGATAGGTAACACCTCTCCATCTAGCTTTGAAATCTAAAAAGCATTATGTTTTTTGCATTCAGTGATCACATAAGGACCATCCCACATGGCATCAAACTTGGTATGCTTACTAGGTCTACTTTTAAGCTCATCCCACTTAAACACAAGATCACCCTCATTGAACACTCTTGGCACTACTTTTCTATCAAAGGTCTTTTTCATTTGAGCTTGGTGAATCTTGAGCTTTCTCAATGCTTCTTTTCTTGTCTCCTCTAATTCCACCAACTATGCAAGCCTGATTTCCATATGCTCCTCGTCTAGCAATTTAAGCTCCTTAAGGAAATTCAAAGTTGGCAATTCAACTGAAATTGGAAACTTAGCCTCTTTACCATAAGTAAGAACATAAAGTGAATTACCTGTAGCTCTTTTAGCAGTTAATCTACCAATCCAAAGGGATAGCTTCAATTTATCATGCCAGGTCCTTTGATTATCCCCAATTGTCTTTTTGATAATCTTGATCAAATTCTTATTGGTGGATTCAGTCTGTCCATTACCCTGAGGGTAATAATTGGATGAGGTATTTAGAAATATATTGTTCTTAACAGACCAATAAAAAATTCTTAATCCAACAAAGGCTAATGTATTATCAGAAATGATTGAATCAGGAGTACCAAACCTTGCTACCAAATCCTTATAGAAATTTAAAACAACAGTCTCATTCACCTCCTTCAATGCAACAAATTTTATCCATTTAGTAAAAAAAAAAATTTCTATTAATACCCATTTGTGACCTACACTTGAAGGTGGGTTTATAGGACCAATGAAATCAAGACCCCACTTAGGGTTGTTCTACTTGAATGGGGTGTAGTGGCAAGGTTCCTATCCTTTTCTTTCCTAAAAATAATGAACATTTATTATATTTTCTGACCCAAGCATGTGCATCTAAATAAACAAATCAAACCAGTAATATCCAGCTCTCATGATCTGTAAAACTATAGTTATTGGTGCAAAATGGCCTCTAGAAGGCCCATCATGAAATTCTTCTAAAATTTTATCTATTTGATCTGGTTTAATGCATATAAGTAAAACTCCATGAAAATCCCTCTTATATAAAAACTCCATCAATAATAGCATAAGGGATAGCTTGAATTCTATAATACCTTCTTTTTGCCTTGTCCAAACCTTAAAGACAGTCATCAATATGTAAGTAATGAATCATTTGTTGAATCCAGTTTGTAGAAGGAGCTATAGAAACATCTTGTTCCTCATTATTGAGTACTATTGCAACTTTCTCATCAATTTCCTTGTTGTTTTCTTCATTTACAACAAGTTGTTCACATAGACCTTTGCCTCTAACCAACTTAGTAACCTTGATATTGACATCTATCAAATTTTGTGGAGCAATTGAATTAACCAACTTTATTATCATATGGGTTTGTATACATTTGATGGCAGTCAAAAAAGTGCTTGAAATAACTCTCACATGGTTCACAATATATAACCAATTATCACACGTAATAAAACAACCCAAAGCAAACAATAACAAAACATAAACAAACTAACAATCAACCTATCTACATGGAAAGAATGATGGAATACCCAACATTCCCCCCTTATTACATCATTTCTTTAAAGTACTAATAAGAGAATCCTAAAAACTTTCAAACTTCACACATGCAAGAGGCTTGGTGAGGATATAAGTGCGTTGTTCCTGAGTTGAGCAGAATTGGAGTTGAATGTTTTTTTTCTAAACATGTTCTCATATGAAGTGACAATCAACTTCAATATGCTTGGTCCGTTCATGAAACTCTGGTTTAGAAACAAGCTTGAGAACACTTTGATGTCAAAATAGAGGACTGTAGGTTGGTTTTGTGTTACCCCCAATCCTTCTAATATGTGACGTAACCAAACTACTGCACTTGTTGCACAATATTCTTCCTTTGTTGAGGAACAAGCAACTGTGGCTTGCTTCTTACTTCCCCAAGAAATAGGACCTGATCCAAGGAAGAAAAAAAATCCAGAAGTGGATTTTTTAGTTAAGAAGAATTGATCATTCTTTTTGTATTCCAAACCATGATCCATTGTACCAGGTAGATACCTTAAGACCCTTTTTGATGCTATACAATGACATTTCTTTGGTTCTTGCATGAATCGTGAAAGATAATTAATAGAAAAATTGATATCTAGTCTAGTATATGTTAGGTAAATCAAACCTCCAATCATTTCATGATAGAGAGTTGCATTCATCTGTGGGGATATATCAGATGTGGATAACTGTAAACTTGATTCCATAGGTGTAGACATGTGTTTGGAATTCATCATTTTGAATTTCTCAAGTAGTTTCTTGGCATATTTCCTTTGAGATACAAAGATATGATGAATTATTTTCCATACCTCTAAGCCAAGACAATAGTGCAGTAGCCTGAGATCTGTCACATCAAATATCTTCTTGAGATCATTCTTGGATGTTTCAACCATTGCTTCTAAGCTTCCTATGATAACCAAGTCATCAACATATACAATAATTATCACAATATCCCCCCTTGATCCTTGAGGTAGAGATTTGGATCATATGAATGCCTAGTGAAACCATGTTGTAGTAAATGTTCATCAATTTTTATATACCAAGCTCTAGGAGCCTGTTTGACACCATACAAGGACTTGACAAGTTTACAAACCTTTTCCTCTTTACCAGGTGCAACATATCCCTCTAGTTGGGTCATATAGACCTCTTCCTTAAGGTCCCCATTAAGAAATGCACTTTTTACATCCATTTGATACAATTTCCATCCAAATTGAGCATCTAAAGAAAAAATCATTCTAATGGTTTTTATCTTTACATTGGGAGAAAATGTTTCCTCATAGTTTATCCCTTCTTTGTGGGCATAACCCTTGGCTACAAGTCTATCCTTATGTTTATCTATACTACCATATTTTTTATACTTAGTTTTAAAAATCTATTTACAACCAATTTTTTTCTTACCAGATGGTAGATCAACAAGCTCCCAAGTTTTGTTTTTCGTCAAAGATTGATACTCTACATCCATAGCCTCTTTCCAAGGCTTTGATTCTAGTGCTTCCTGAACATTGGATGGCTCAAATTTTTCAACTGAAGTCATTAGTGCAAAGTTACCTCATTGTGTTGCGAGTCATCGAACCTAAAGTGGAAGTGTATGGGACTCCATCTAACTTTTCATTTCAAATGGTACTAGTGTACCACTTTGGTAAAGGTTTTGTGACATTGGTGGGTGTTGACTGATTATCAACGTGCCCATCATTTTTACCATCCATGTTGAAAGTAGGAGCACTATTTGAAGTAGATGATGATGTAGGAGGAGAACTTACATCATTCTTCTCATCAAAAATTACATCTCTAATAATGTATATCTTCTTTGTATTGGGATCCATAAGGTGATATGCTTTGGATTCATTACCATATCCTAGAAGAATACATTTCATTGATTTTTCATCTAGCTTCTTCCTTTTCTGTTTAGGAATGTGCATATAGGAAGTGCATCCAAACAAAAAAAGATGAGAGATAGAAGGCTTTACCCTTGTCCATGCTTCTTCTAGTGTAATTCCATCAAGTGCTTTGATTGGTGCATGATTCAAAAGATAAATTGTTGTGTGAACAACTTCAGCCCAATATGCACGCTCTAGTTGAGAATATTTCAACATACTTCAAACCATCTCCATGATGATGTGATTTATTTGTTCAACAACTCCATTTTGTTGAGGTGTGTATGTTGTAGTTAGTTGACACTGAATTCCATTTTCTTTCAGATATGTGGAGAATTTTGTTCTGGTGTATTCCCCCCTTGATCTGAGCAGAGAACACGAATACAATGATTCATATTTTTCTCCACTTGAGTGTGAAACTCTTTGAAATATGATAGAGCTCCATCTTTATGATACAAGCAATATACCCACATTTTCCTTGTATGATCATCAACAAATAATTGAAATTACTTGTAGCCAGTGTGACTAGGTGGCATAGGCACACACAGATAAGTATGCACCAACTACAAAGATTGGCTTGTATGATGCTCACTAGGATAGAAGGGTTCTCACTAGGATAGAACAAATAGCACTCTGCTTCTCAAGTGAGGGACCCCTTTTACCATGCATTTATTACTAAGCGTTAGCAAGTAACTAGTGCTTAAATGACCAAATCTATGATGCCAAAGCAAAGCAAGATCTCCATCCTTAGTCACTAAGGCTTGATTATTAGCAATTGTATCAAGGCTGAACATTTTTCCAATCTCAGTAGCATTAGCAACAATCTTTTCATTTTTAGACTTATCTTTGATAAGACAAATCTTTTGTATCCAGATGGCTATAAAACTCAATCCTAAGGTTGTGGTCAAGAAATTGATTAATAGAAAGAATATTTTTGGTAAGTCCTAGCATGTACAAGGCATTAGTAAGATTACAATGATTGATGCAAAACTTCAAAGAGATGTCACCAATACCTTTGATTTCATGGGTGGTATCATCTACAAGAGTGACTGTACCATGATGGGGTTTCAATGTGAGAAACCACTCCTTTTGTCCAGTCATGTGCTTTGTAGCACCTAAGTCCACATACCATATTGAGGTTTATTGTGAACTATCTTTTGAAGTGTGGGTTGAAAGCACGTATTCCTCATCTAGAGAATCTTCTACTTCAGCAACATTTCTTTGTTGTTTTTGTTCGTTCTTTTGCTCCCATTGTGATTTTCCACTTTGAAGTGGCTTCTTTGGATGCGATTTTTTGGATGATCCTTTTTTGAAGGAATTGCACCAACAATTTTCACATCATGTCCAACTCTTTCACATATTGGACACTACTTCATAGCCTTCTTGCCTTTATGACGAGTGGTCATGGCATGATCCTCACTCCTCATGTTCATTCCTTAAAGATTCTTCTTTCTAGAGTAGATTCACGAGCTTCTCAAAAGTGGGTGTCGTCTCTGTGACATTCAAAGTTGTCACAAAGACTTTATACCTAGAAGGTAGTACCCGTAGAACAATAGGCACCAAAACTCTATCATCAATTGTTTCTCCAAATGCTTGTAATGAAGATCTCAACTTTGCAATCCTTTTTAGAAAGGCTTCCAATTGTGAACTTCATTTTTCATCTTTAGGCTATGTAGATGACTTTGCAAATTTAGGATCTAATTCTGATTCTTCACCTCATACACCGTTTCTAGCTTGTCCCAAGCATCTTTGGCTATAGACAAGTCTCAAATGAAAGGTTGAACTTCATCAGACACGCTGAACATGATGATCAATCTAGCCTTTTTGTTGGCTTGATCAAATTTCTTTTGTTCATCAGCATCTGTCTTGTGGCGTGTTATGGTTCCACTAACCACATTCCAAACTTCCTCAAACTCAAGTTGAGTTTTGAGTTTGGTCTTCCATGCGGAATAGTTATTTTTGTGTAGTAGTTGAGATTCATGAAGAAGAAATTTTGGAGAACTTCCTGTCATTGTGTTAACAAAGTATTTTATCCTATTTTTCAACACTCAATTGAGCAATGTGTCATAGAGGAGAGGATATTTTTTCTAATTTTTTTTAATTTTTTTAATTTTATAAATTGATTCATACAATCTCAAATGAATAAGAAAGGTTTACAACTAGACATGTAAAACTTAGCTAGTTTCAGCATCATGACCTACTATGGTAGGCACAAAAAAAAATGATGCAAAGTTTGTAGATTGGAAAGCCTCCAAGCAAGATTGCACAAAGCTCAAACGGGACAATTAATGCTATTCTTGACATTACAACTCTTAAGTTCAATCTTAATTTTGAGTGAAATTCAAATAAACATGCCTACAAATAAAAATGTACCTTCAGTGCCTTATCATATATATGTAGATTAAATATATTTCTTGCAGCTACAAGATGCCACGAACCTCACGCTAATATGGCCCGATTTTCCTTTACTCTACATCATGTTAACTTATATGTCACATGGGAACATATTGGCCATCAGGCAATGCAATATTTGACATCAATGTTTGAATTTGATAACCAAATTCCAAGTAAAACAATCTTCTCAAGAAGCAACAAAATTAAAAAAATCTGCATACACCAAGCTTAAAGTGGATGAACCAAAGGCATGATTAAGAGCTTGCCAGAATTTGAAGAAAAATGAAGGCGTGGACCAAGAAAATCTCATGGAGTAGAAGTCATAGCTCTTTATATAGAAACTGAGCCTTAAAATACATTTGCAAGTCTGATTTTGATCCCACACTGCTTGCCTTCAAATGCATTGGACACACGGTCCCTAAATGCATAGATGACCTCCCTAGAGAATTTGCACCTCACAGATATCTATAGATCCACACCTTGCATCAAACACATAGATTAATGTGGGAAGAATTATCTCGTGAGGGGGTCTGGACAACAAATGACATGCTTATTGCTTCTGGAGAGAGAAATCAACCACCATGTCTTCATTTTCTTTCATTACCATTCTAGCAATACATTTTTACTTCACCATACACAAGAGCACTATGACCTCGAGAATATGATAGTGCTATAAGGAACACAATGAATTAGAGAAAAGATTATTCTTCGATAAGGGTCTATGCTCGAGCATTCATGGAGGCATGTAAGAACAAATCATGACCATTCTTCAATACGTCTCTATAGAAGCCGAATTACTCACAGGAAATGATACGGCTCTATGCGGCACATACTTAGCAAACATATGGCATCCAAGATATTTACAAATCTTTATAACCTAGCTTTGATAATTACACCAATATTCTCTTCTTATCACTAAATAATAGGCACATAATCATTTTACTTTGATACTATATCAGATTTTGTGGAGCAATCAAATTGACCAACTTTATTATCTTATGGGTTTATATACATCTAATGACGATGAACAAAGTGCTTGAAGTAGCACTCACATGGTTCACAATATATAACCCTTTATCACACGTAACAAAACAACCCAAAATAAATAATAAAAAAACATAAACAAACTAACAATTAGCCCATCTACATGGAAAGAATGATGGAATACCCAACAACATCATATTCCATTACCTTAGTTATCCAACCTGCTCTCTTATCATTGAATCTTATTATTAGAAAGCATATATGCCTAATTTTTTAAAGTCTTCTAACAACAACTAGAAAATGCCTCTCAACAAAAGAATACCTTGCTTCTTAATCTTGTAGAACTTGGCTAAAGAATGTAATAGGCTATTCTAGTATAATCTTTTTATGTGTTTCATAATATTGGAATGCAGGTAGACCATTCTTCCTTATCTAGTATTTTCATAGCCAAGTGCCAACAACCACCACTGATCCTATTGGAAAACATGAAAACCATCATCAAATAAGTTCTCAAAATTTTCTTAAGGGGATCAAAGACTTGTTTTAAAAAATTTCTTAAGGGGATAAAAAACTTGTTGTCAAAATTTTCTTAAGGGGATCACCGTACCTGTTGGATAATGATAGCCATCATCATCTTCTTGAGGTGCTATTAAGTTATGTTTAGTGTTACCCAATTTTCACCTATGGGCTCAATCAAGGGAAATTATGTTTTAAATTCGACACGTGGATTAAATGTGGCTCCCATAAGGGTTGAGCCTAGTGTGCAGGTGTTGGTTTCATTGGGGAGGTCTTCATCTAATGCTATTTCACAAGGAGGTCTATTGGAAAGCCTGCCTCATTCGGATTTGGCATAAAATTCCTGATGAAGAAAGTCGTTGAGACCCTCCTATTGTCTTGCTGACTAGCAGTGTGGTTCTATTCATTTGAAATACACTGGTTGCCCAGACATTTCAGTCGCTAGGAGTTTTTATGTATCTCTCCGCTTGGAAAGAAGTCACATTGACCCTTGTGCACAAGGCTAGCGTCGCCGAAAGAAGGGTGTCATCGGGGAGAGGTCCTGCCGACAGATGGAAGTCTTGGCAAAAGGTTATGGTCTCGGTGTAACCTCTCGCGGACCAAGCAAGGTCTTGCCGAAACGGAATGCCTTTGGTGTAATGATGGGGCTTCGGCATGATGTCTTGCTGACTCTAAGAGGTCTCGC
>VDFB02325464.1:0-34608 GCA_007258455.2 Sequoia sempervirens
GTGGATGGATATGGATCAATACACAACACAGAATAATAAACTCATAAAATGCCATAGACTTATATTTCATTCATCATCAATATGAAATCTTACAAATTCATGAACTCATCATACTTGATTAGCTCCAACACTCCACCACACCACAATCCATTACATCTGCCTCCTTAAATAGAGGTCTTAAGAATTACATAGATAATTCTAGAAACTACCTAGACCTTTCTAGATCTGAGGCCGACTTGTCTCTTACAAATAAATATTTTAATCCTTATCTCTATCTTTTTGGAATATTCTTGCCATCTAGAAGCTTCTCATTTTCAATTTTTTTTTTTTCCTTTTACATTTAATTAATTACATTTGATTTGAGGGAGAAATTACATATTCCAACACTCCCCCCTAATTTCGACTTCAAATGCTACTGCATAAATTTCCTTGCTCTTGACTGCTGACTTTGCAAATCCTTTTTGTTGCTTGATATCTTCATGTCTGATGATGCCTTTGTCAAAGTATTCAAACTTCAAACCATCTCTTATGATCTATAGATCTCTTTCCTCAACTCTTTTCAACTCTCATCCCATTGCTGCAGCAGTCATTCAAACTTATAACTTCAGACTGCAAGTCTTCTCTGCTATTATGCCTTTCTAAAAAACTTTGCTTGATTGCCATCAACTTTCACTTGCGAACTTTTATATTTAAACAAATTCTTGATCATACCTGTTATTTTCTGCCAACTGGATCCATAAATCCATCCACAATCCATTTGCATGCTCCCTGTATTTGTCTTCTCTCTTTGCCAACACATCTTCTCTGAATGATTTCTCAAACCACATATTTTGCATGGATGTAGATCCCAACATGTATCCTTTGCATGACCTTTCCTGTTACAATGACAACATTGCATATATTCCATTTCTTTAACAAATTTGGTTACACTTGTATTTTTTTTTTTACCTAACAAATATCCAAGACCTTCATGCTTTGGCCTCATTATTGGCTTAATTGGCTCCCTCATTCCTTGATCATGCCTTCCTAAACCTTTACCTTTGTATCCCATTCTTTCCATGATCTTTAATCCAACATTCATTTTATTGCCATTACATCTAACATTATCATTATGACAATTTTTATTACAAATTTTTTCAGCAAAAACACATTTCTCAATTGACAAATTCAAATCCTCTGTACTACATGAAACATCACATATAGATTTTGACTTCAAACATTCATTCAATTTTGTAATTTCCTTCATCTGCAAACTATTTGCTTCTTCTAATTTTTTTAACTTCTCTTCTAAATCATCAACCAATTTCACTCTTTTTTCCAATTCCTCATTCCTTGTATTAATCTCATCAAACAATTCTAGTTTTTCTTCAAGCTCTTTATTTTTCTCTCTAAATTTGCACAATTCCTTCACCTGCAAATTATTTATTTGTTCCACAAACTTTAACTTATCCTCTAGCTCTTCAATTGCCTCTGTATAAAGATTACATTTTTCTAATTTAACTTGTATTTTCTTTCTTCACCTCTATTAATTCTTCTTCTAAATCTTTTGTTTTCTCTTTCTTTACTCTATTAGCTTTTCCCATTGAATCAAACAAATAAACTTACCTCAATTTTGCAATCTTTGCCTGCCTTCACTCTTCCACAATCTCCTTCAACTCACTGTAACCTTTTGAAACCCTTGTTGCAATCTTTCTTCAAACTTCACAAATCATCACTTCCAACAAATTTTTGATACATGTTATCTCACAATTCTTTTTCTGTAAACATAACTTATGTAATCAAAAATAAATGTACCAAACCCTAACTAGCGCAACACAGATTTACTATGACAACCCTTTCTGTAATAAAAAACTTTTCATAAATTCTCAAGCCCATGCTAATACCGTTACCTCTATTTGAACAACAGCTTTCACAATGCTTCTTCTACATCGATTTCCTCTTATTTGACAACTTCGTGTACCTTCACTCTTCAATTTTCTCTTACAAATCTGAATCTTTGTCTTCTGAAAATTTCTTAAAAAAATGATGAACACAAATTAAAGCAACAATTTTATTTTACCTTTTTCGAATGCTGGCAGCCTGTTTTTAATCTGCGATTTAAGAAACTCTTGTGCTCTCCTCAAATAACATCTCCAACAATGCTGATTGACTGTAGCCTTTAATTTTCTTTAAAAAAACAGTCTTCATTAGCTGCTGCGATCAACTCCTCTTCAAACAACAACTGCATAACCAGACGGCTCTTTGTGCTTCGGTTTGACTTCTACGGCGATCCAATCTTTCACAATGCTTTTAAGCCCTTCCATTTTCTGATCTGATTTTAGGCAGTGATTTCCTCTCTGTAGTCTGGAACCTGCGAGCCTCAGTTTGGATGATCTTCCTCGACGATCTCTATCTGTGATAGTCTTCTTGTGCAGCGTGGATTCCTCAGCGATGCCTTGGTACAATATATAATCCTTTCCTGAGGTATGCGGGCTTATATTCTAAACTTCAGTCACCGTCAATCTTGGTCTTCAATGCTCTTAGCAATTCCCGTGCCTGCGGGCACAATGCACTTCTGATTTGATTTCGGATGGTAGTGAATGGAAATCGGGTTACAAACCCTAACTGATCTCCTTAGACTTCCGTTCTCAGCCACTATACATTCGGTGACCTTTCTTCACACTGTTACAAACCTTCAACTTGGACAATTCACCATCGGCTCTGATACCACTCTGATAGTGGTGGATCTCACATCCACAAGTCATTCAAACTCATATACAAAATATGAAACACTGAAAAAAAAAAAAACACACAGAAATTTAACTCATAACTGTGCTGCTGCACCTCATTCCATTGCTTCCTCAATTGCTTATACAAAAATGGTTTACATCTGCCTCTTATATAGAGGACTTAGAAATATAGGGATGAATCTAGAAACTACTTAATAGAAACATCTAGAAAATTATTATAGTCGATCGACTTACAACACAAATAAAATATTCATCATAAGAAGATTCGAGAATATTGTAGAAATTACCTATTTCCAACATATTTTTCTACTGAAATGCTAAGTCTTGGATTCTGAATTTTTGCATGAATTTGCTTAGTGAGTTCTGATTCCATTTCATCAGCAACCATTTCTTTTTTCTTTTATTGACATGAATTAATAAAATGCTTTCTACTTTCCATTTACCTTTCTTATTGGTTTTTATCTCAGTATCTAGGTGGCTCAATGGAGCAGATATACAGCAAAGCTTAGAGATGATACTAGAAAATCAACAACAATAAGGAAGGAAGGATCTGTGCAAGGAGATTGAAATGATAATGGGAAAGAGAAGAGACTGCTTTCCTTATAATTGGAGTTGAAAAAGTTATAGGGCCTTCCATTTACAAGTACCAAAAACCAAGGAGAGTTTATGGCAGGCGTTCTCCCATTTCACCTGTCTTTATAATTTCTAATTAGGCAAATCCCTCTATAAAAGGAATTGACCATTCAAATCTAATGAAACATTATATACTTATTCATGGCCAAATGAATGGGTTTGTGTAAATTGGTTGTGCTTTTTGTGATTTATCTAGGGACAAATGAAAATCCCTCTGGTTTGTTTGGAACAAGGTTAGGTGAAATTGGCTTTTGCGCGATAGCATCTATTGGTTATTTGTTTGGCTAAGAGGTGGAAAATTTATTGAAGTTATTTTGCTTCCTATTGTTGATGAAGATCTGCAATAACTGTGGAACTAATTGTTCCTATATTGGATGTTGTTTTTGGTCTCTTAATCATATAAAGATCTCGTGCAAATATTTATCTAGGGAACCAGATAAAAGTTGATCTCGAAGCTGATGGGGCCCAATGCTTTATCCCTTTCTATAGAGTATATTGTGGTCAACAAAGTAGTATGTGTGGCCACGATTTTCCTCTTCCCTAATCAACTTGAGGTTCTGCTCAATTAGTTTGGCTTGAGCTGATATGATTTCTATTTGTTCCTCAAATATCTATAAACTTTTAGTTGTTAGTGTAATATTTTATTGGTCTTGGATATGGTTTATCCTAAGTGTGGTATTGCACTAGTTTATGAAGTTTACTTAGGTTGGATAAGATGATGATTTGTACACATTCTCCATCTTTCAGGAGATTCAGCTTTTTCCTTATCTTCATGATTTGGACTTGTTTAAAGCAATCCCTTGTTTTTTTGGTTTTTTTTTTTTTTTGCTTCTTGTCCATTCTCATGGATTTGGAATATTGAAGACTATATACTATAGCTCTTTCCTTCCATTTATTAATGATCAAAGCAAGCCATTGTGAGCTCTTCCATTTCTCTTGGAGACTAACTTTGTTTTGGTAGTTTGATTTCAATATCATTTTCATTTATAGTTTTATAATTCTATTTGTTGCACTTGTTATGGGATATTCCTTTGTTTACAAATTCTAACATGGTATTAGAGATTTTGTGCTAGTCTTTAGTTTAAATTTGAGAGATTAAAAACTGTGCTTTTTAACTTGCATGTATGTTTCTTTTATACGCAGTATGCTCTTCTCTTGTATCCTTCGATGATCTGGAGAATCATAATGGTTTCATGAGAAAAATGTAACCTTTGAGGGTGTTAATACTTGCTTTTTGGTAATCTTGGCAACATTTTTAGCTATTTCGTGTCTAGAAGGCTCAAGAAAGTCAAGATTGACTTCCATTTAATCAAAGTTAGAGATTGGGAAATTCGTGTGTGGATGGGGTGTTAGGAATTGCAGGCAGAAAATGAAGAGATCAAATTACTAATTAAATGTAGATTTAATACAAAAATAAAGGAATGAAATTCAAAGATGCGAGAAATAAAATTCACACAGAGAGAGGCGAGACAACAAATTAAAGTGGTTCACCCTTTCCTGGACTACGTCCACAAATAACAGTCCTTTTTATTATTCAATTTCCAGCATAATACAAATTACAGTTACTTGCAACATGCAACAATAAATTCTCATAATTTCCACTGCCCCAAATTCACCACACACTCTGCTACGTGTGCCACCAACAACCTGCAACCACCTTCACGCTACTGTACATCTTTTCATGTATGCATTGCTGTAAGTACCAAACTTTAAGCCGTGACTGTTCACCTTCAGTTCACACGACCATTCAATTCCACGCAGCAAAATAAAACTCAAACAAAGTTGTGACTTTTCTTATCCAAACTGCAACAATAAACTGTCATTATGTCGGACAATTTTTCCAAATGTTTTAACAGAATTACATTGGAGATTTATAATAAATTTCCTTTACAAAATTAATTTGGGGGATGATGCAAAGGGTACCTTCTCTCTCGCAGAACCAAATCATAACAATTCACAATTTCCAGAAAAACATATTCACAAATAGATACTCTCTACCAGCCATTTGAAACTCAAATTCATCAAAGATTGCACCACTCAAGTCTTACAAATTTATTATTATTCAGCTCACAATTACACTATTTTCATCAAACTACAATTAGTATATCTGCAATGGCAAAATTAAAAATACCATTTAATCTTCATTGGTCCTGTTCTCGCTTCCTTCTTCAGACCACTGTTTCTTTGCATCCCCTATCCTTCTTTTCTCATCTCCTGCGATGCCTCTTACTTCACATAGTTTTGTCAAAGATTTATTGAACTGCTGCTATCTCATCCATTTTCCTACACAGCCACACTTTACTTATTATTGGCACCTATTTTCTACCCTCTGACGCAACCTCAACCTAAGCATACGTTCAATCTGTAATTTTTATCTGTAAGTGTTGCAGCCTTTAACACCTCTCCCACGCAGCCTCTTTATTCTTTTTCAATTTTTCTGCACATTTACTCTTCAACACAACCCATCTTTGGTCTACAAATCATAATTGGAAGAGTCGCCCCAGAAAAAAACTTGCCAAGCCAAAAATTGGAGAGTCAACAAAAACTGGTGAAAACTCAGCAATTTTTTTGATTTTTTTGTATTTTTTGCATTTTTTTATGTATCTGGCGAGTCTTTTGTAAATTCTTGTGAGTTTTTGACAAAAACTCGCGAGTTATATTCTTTTATTTGCCCTTTTTCCTTCCAACGTAGACCATCTCTTCTCTTTGTTCAATAAAATTTATTTTCCTGCTTTTCCCTCACGTCCTCTTTAATCTCAATGCCTCATTTCTATTTATTTCCACACCGAAAATGAAAGTTTGGTGTCTTTTGCTTCTTTCTATTGAAAATGAACCAACTAATTGGCTTTATTAAACTCAACTTATCAATGAAAATAATAAAGAAAGATCACAAGAGTATGCTTAGAGTGACCTAAGAAGCTTCACACGAAAGGATTTTGTCTCATCTATCACAAAACTCCAGAAATTAAAATTCCCGTAAAGTTGTCAGCATAAACTTTTAGCATTAAAATATTCCAAACGGTGATGAATTTGGTGACGATTCTTTTTGCACATTTGGTGAAGTACCTTCATGAACACGCTTGTCAAAGGATTTCAAACCAGACCTAAAAAATCTTTGGGACAATTGTTTTCGTGAAATTGCCTTGCAAGTGTCAAAACCGAAATCTAGCAAAAACTGAAATCTTGCAAATTTGATCGTGCCAAGCATTCCAAAAGATGAGAGATGCTAAGAAAGCCACTTGCACACCAAAATTGAAGAAAATAATGTTTTTTTTGGACAATGTAGGATCGCCTATGGACCTGGATGCTCCTGCATCAGAGGAAAATGTGTCGGGCACAGTGGCCAAAATGTTAACACCAACCCTGATCAGGTTCCATAAACCAACATGGGGTTTTGTTTGTCACTTCAGGTGATCAGCTGGTTTCGGGGGCATTTTCAAGCTAAATGGAATTTACCATTGTGTTGAGAAGCCCCAAAAACCCACATTTCCATATAAACATGCCTAGTTTTGTTGCTAGGAGATTTTGCCACAATTTTTTTGCCTTGATTGTACAACAAGGCCATATAGTTTGTACATAGTAAAAAAATTTCAAAAAAATTAAATTGGTTAGAAAACTACCATGACATTGTACAAACTGTGAGCAATTAATAGTGAACCATGAATGGCTTCCTATAGTGCCACCACCAAGGTAGTGCCACTCCCCTTTGCTCAACTAGGGGCAAAACAATTGTTTTTCGTGGTTTTCATGTTTTGGAGTTGTTATTCCTCAAATAGAAGGCAATATTGGAATATACTAGCACAAAGGAATGTTCTTTGTTGATGTCAAATTTTCGATGCCCTCTCCCTTGCACCCCTCAATTTCTCTTTTTAGATTGATAGGCCAACTTTGGAAAACTCATTTTTCAGCCATATGAAGGTCTTTTTTTTGAAGCAATCTTTTTGAGTAAAACTTTGTGCTCGTTGTGGTGTTAGTGATTTCTATAGTTGATGCCCATGTTATCCAAAATTTTATTTTTCTCAAAATTTTGCTACTTAGTCATGCTCATGTCTACAAGACCCACTTTATTAGGAGTTCTACTTAATGGGCATTTGACGTCTATTTGTGGACACTCACCTTTCATATTTTGATGACACTATTGAGGATGTTTGTCTTCTCTTTGGTGGCAACTCACATTGAGTTGCATCATCTCCCATTCTAGGTTCTCTTGCTCTCTCTCCACTACATCATGCCACTCACTTGACACATCTTGATTCACATTGGTTTAGGTTTCACACTTCAATGGTCACTATTCTTGAACCTTGTATAGCATATTTACTGGTATTGAGTATCGACATTGAGATAAATGAGAAGCTTTTAGTTCCATTCATCTTAATTCCTTTCAACATTTTAGTTGGGTGGAAATTCAGTAGTCTTTAAAAGCTTGGGGTTTCTTTCTTTCAAAAGGAAAATGCATCATTTGTTGTAGATTAATTTGCTACAACATTCACCGTGCGACATTCAACATTACCCTTCTCTCTTCTTTGTGGAGGCACTCATGTGCTTTATTTTGGAATGATTTTAAGACACACTTTTTGGGGGGCTACCAATATTCCTTCACATAGCTCAGTTGGGATGGAGTTTTGTTAGATATTGGTTTTCTCTATTCTACTTCTAGGGGGTACACTCTCTTTGTACTCTGGGGTTATTTCAAATTGTACATGGGTACTTAACATGGCCTTGTTGCTTAGATCCATTTCTTCTTACCTCAATTGCACTTAAAAGGGGGTGTTAATGTAATATTTTATTCACCTTGGATATCTTTTATCCTTAGTGTGATATTGCACTAGTATTAAGTTAGCTAATTTATTTTTACTTAAGTAGAATAGGATAATGAGTTGCACATGTTCTCCTTCTTTTATGGAACTTTGATTTTTTACCTTATCCTCATAGATTTGGAAACTTAGTTAAAGTAATCCCTCATTTTTTGTTTTTTGCATCTTCTTCATCCTCATGGATTTGGAATCCTAGAGGGTATATATTGTAACTCTTTTGTTCCATTTATTAAAGATCGAAGCAAGCCATTGTGAGCTCTTGTATTTCTCTTGGAAACTAACTTTGTTTTGGTAGTTTGACTTCAATATCATTTCCATTTAAAGTTTTATAATTCTATTTGTTGTACTTGTTCTAGGTTATTCATCTATTTACATAATCTAACATAGAGAATATTCTTGCAATTTAAGAGAAATGTGAAATATGAAAAAGAGTCTTGGTAATTATGCCTAATCAAGTACCCATGTATAATAAAGATGCCCCTCAAAAAATGAGAAAACTTGTAGGGCAAAATGCCCCCAAGAGAGGATGGAGAGAGAAGGTCTAGGTCACTCCTGTTCCTCCAAAAGTGAGAAAGAGAAACCCTCATGTGAGGAAAAAATCTCACCCAAAATAGAGATAAAAAGAGAGACCATGCAACCCCCCCTCAATTCGTAGTTTCTTGCGCCAATGGATGATGATTGACATAGAATGTTGAAGATGGTTCAAGATCATTGAACAACATTCCACCTCTTGGGAATAAACAAGGCCAAAGAAGTATATAAGACATCTTTTAGTCCTAAGAGGAATATCAGGGAAGAAAAATCAAAGCATATGGTGTCTTTGGAAGTTGCTCTAGTGTTGCCATGTTGGTGTTGAGATGTGCCACAACCAAGTAAAGAGGCTTAAGCCTAATTGAAAAAAGTGACAAAATAGAACCTTGTGGAAATGGATGAAGAACAAGATCCAAAGACAAAGACGTCTCCCCCAAATGTTGCTTTATGATCTCCAAGCCAATGTCAAACTGTGACCAATGCTGATAAGATGAATTAGGTACCATGCAAGATTCAAGTAGAGTAAACATGGATGTATGGTGCTCACCATAGGTAAGATAATTGGATTGGTGAGAATCTAGTACTCTTGTGGAAGGTGTCAACATGAATGATGATTGAGTTGGATATGTGATCTCATAAATAATTGCAAAATTTGTCACAATAGAAGAAAATGTAGGTGGAGAAAGAACAAGAGGGATTTAATATGCTCTCATGAAATTTGAAGAAGATGATAACGCAACTCCATAACAGTTGTCAACAAAGAGGAAATGAATGTCTTCAATGGTGTCCTCCAATTCTACAAGATAGGACTCACAAAAAAAATTGCAATGTCCATCAAGTCCTCACACCAAGTAGCTATCTTTGGAAGATTAGTATGAACTTGTTACAAGGAATCATTAGAATTCATGGATGTAACAACACTAGATACGAATGAAGCAACAACTAATGAAGATGAGATTTCAATGCATGTCCTATAACTACACTACTCTTCCCTAAATGATATGTTCATGCAATATGTCTCAAGTATGAACATTTTCTATATTTGCTAATGCTAGAATAGAAGAATCTAACAAACTAATGTGATTATCTTGGAGAAGTTGTTATAGTTCATCAATTTGTTTTAGAAGACATTCATTTTTATCATGATTTTTTCTCCCATAGTAACCACATTTAACCTTACATGATTTAGAAGGATTAAATAGAATACTCAAATGGAAAGGAGTGATAGACATGATTATCTCCCCCGAGATTACTCAATCGTGAAACCAACAAAAGCAAATGAAAAATCATAGGATTACCCCCCTGCCCTCAAATAAAAATAAAAATTCACACAATCATGAGACTCCCAACAAATTATGATGATGACTCTTTATACTCGGTGCATTTACAATTGTCACTTGCAAAATTAGTGACGTGGTCATGATGTTAGTGTATTATAGATGCTCAAAATAGGCCATAGAGTTGAACTACAATTTTTGATACAAATGGGATAGATCAAACTACACCAATGAGAAGAACATGGAAAATTATACACCTTTACAAAGATTACACATAAGAATGATACTAAATGAGCTTGAATGAAGCCTTGGAAGTTCCTAAAATATCAACATCACTTTTGAAAATTTGCAAATCCTAGAAAAATGAGAAATACAAACAACTATTGTTTGCACCACTACAAAGCTCTTGAAGAATTAGCCCATATTAAAAAAAAAAATGCTAAAAAAAAAAAAATTGAGCAAGAACAAAGCCTCTAAAGTTTGGTACTAAGACTTAAAATTGCATTGGAGAGGGTTCAAGTTGGGAGAGAAGAAATGATGATGTCATGTTGATGCTAGCAAAGAATATTCTTAGATTCCTCAAAATATCCCTCAATATTGGAATATTCCCCAAATTACTTTCCATCTCTATATCACAAAATGTCCCAATCAGATGTCTAAAACCACCTTTTTGGTCAAAAAATCACTATTTGTATGAAACCCAGTTTTGGCCTGTGGGAACATATTAGGAGGTGGTACTACCTTGGTGATGGGGTTGAGGTGTTGTAGCGACATCATTGGTGGCAGCCAATGGTTGCTAGCCCTATGGTTTTTGTTGGCCACTAGTGGTCTACATAATGCTACCAACAACAAAACTCATTTTTTTAACTTTTTCTGCAAATGTGTATAGTTCAGATTGCCATACAAGTCAAAGAATTTTTTTGCCTCAAATTCTCCTATTGTTGAAGCTAGGAATTTTTTATATGAATGTGAGGGTTTTTAGAATTTTTGGATGTAATGGTGAGGCCTATTTGGTCTAAAAATGCTCTAGAAACATGTTGTATGCTAGATTCAATGATCAAACCCTTATTTATAATCAAGTTTCTTGATCTCTGATTTCAATTGAGCGAAAAGCATTCTTGAATTTCTCGAGCCTTCTAGATGTTGTGGTGAACTCAAATTTATGCCATCAAGCTCTAAACTTTTCCTAAAATCACAAAGAGAAACCCCCTTACAATCTAATTTAATTACTATCCTCCAAAGCTTCGATTTAAACCTCTATTCATCGAAGACCACAAATTAGCTAAATACACAATCAAAGCTTTGATCCCATATAGTATTTAATGAAAATCTAAACAGAAGCCTAGATCTAAACATAGAGAAAAATGCAAATATTAGCTAAAATCTAGTATCGAGAATATGGAGTGATTAATATGAAATCGCTTATTTAATGGAAGGAAAGAGCTACAATCCTTCAAGATTCCAAAACTGATGAGGATGAGGAAAGGGTAGAAAACCAAATAACAAAGGATTGCTTTAATTAAGTTTCCAAATCTAAGAGGATAAGGAAAAAAATATAATTGCATGAAAGAAGGAAATGGCATTTACTCAATTATCTTGTCCTACCTAAGTAATAAAAATAAATTATCAAAGTGAACTTACATAATAAGGTGCAATTAAATAATTACACTAACTTTAATAGCTTCTACTTTGACGTGTAATTGATCTCACTTTGTTGACATCCTTAGTGATAATCCCTAAGATGTAAGTTCTTATTTTTTGTAGTTTGTCAAAGCATGGGAATAAATGTATTAATCTCCACTCCTTGTGCATGTCATTCAAATGTCATTTCCTTCTTTTGATGGTTCTATTGAAAATTTGGAAATACTTCTTTGTCCAATGCTATTAACTTTTCATCCATAATCTTTTTCTTAATTTTTTTTTGGTTTCTTCAACTTCAAGTTGAAGGTTCCTATCCTAGATTAATATGTTCTATTGTTTAGTTGATCTTCTTCCATTCTTTGAGTTTTTATATCAATATTATTTCTGTCATCTACTGAAAGTTGTGACTTGTTTGAATCTAGGAATTGGGTTCTACCATAAAGATTTATGATTCAACCTTGTATGAAGTGCATAATATTAGTCTCCATCTATGAAGGTTTTCACGGTTTTACCCTTTTACTGCTAAGTTGTGATGAATTATTCTACATGCTATTCCTTTGCATTGCTTTGCTTTATTCCAACTTATCTAGCATTTTAGGACATTTAAAAAATTAATTTCATACTTATTATAATCCTTATATATATATATCAACTATGCCAAGCCTGAAAGCTATTAATCCAAGCCTAGGCAAATTAGAGAGAAAGATACATATTATAATTCATTGGGATAAATCAAAATATAGATTTTTTCTCAGATCCTCTTGAAGCTTGGTTGGCCACTAGTGAGGGGGAAAACCATAACAAATGAGGTTGTGGTTATCAAGAGCCCAATTGGCTAGCCCGTCTACTACTTTATTGCTTTCTCTACAAACATGGTTGAATTGAACCTCTTAGAAGTTATCTTGCAAGCTTTGAATCCTCTACAACTCTCTTGCTATTTGCCAATTTTTTCTATAGAACTCTTGAGGATCAGATAGAAAGTTGATGATTACATTTTAATCAAATTCAATGTGGAGTTTTTGCCACCCAATTTTGAGAGACTCTTGCATCTCTTTATAAACAACATTGATCTTTGCTAAATTATTAGTGATATGTCCCAAATTTTCAGCAAAGAAGAATGCTCTTTATTTGAATATCTACCTATACGTCCCATATTGGCCTGTCTCGGATTTCCCCTTGAAGCACCATACGTATTCAACTTACCATACCCAAAAGGAGGAGTTGCAAAGTACATATCATTATCAGAACCATAGTTCCTCAAAAGGAGGTTATATATTCTAGTACTAATGAGACATGAGGGTTACTCTGAGTTTAATGTCATGCCGGGCTAGCATAGTGTTGAATTGTTTCAAATTTTTTTGGCCAATAATCTAAAAATTAAACCAATAATCAATAGTGAATAAGCTAGATTTTTTTATATGTTAATCACCCCAGATTCCTTGCATTGAATTTCTTCAAGGTGCATAGGGAGAAACTAGTTAATATTATACATCTTGTAACATATTTGGAAATCTGGGCACTTTTATACTAATTCATCTTTAGGATTCTAATTGATTTCAATCTTCTTGTGCAATTGCATCTAGAATAGAAAGAATTTATTCATTATAACATATGACTATATTCTTTATGTGCAAATTAACAATCAACTCAAGATTAACACCAAACAATTGTAGCTCAATTTGTTAAGCACAATTGGTGAGGGGGATGGTATATTCTTTTATTATTCCATCCACTAAGGTTCAAAACTCAAGAGGTGCAGTAAATAAGGTATGAGGCTAGGATTGTGCCCTAAACCACTTTGGTGGAATGGATACTCCTCAATCCTTGGTTCTCAATTGAAGAGTTATTGGCTTAGACTTGTGCTCCTATATTGGTTTGCAAAAAGAATTTGGTTTTGATATAAAACCCTCTAACAAAAAAAAAGAAAAGGAAAAGAGTCAAGGTTAACAATTTTTTGTTGGAAAAAATGTTATCATTGATGTCAAAGGACAAGTAAATAAGAAATTAAATACAAGGGTCAACCCATGTTCAATGCCCCTTCGAGAAGACTTTTGTAAAAACAAAAATAAATGCAAAGTTAAATAGGGACGACCCCTCCCCCTAGGAGCCACCCCAAATAGGGGATTTGAAATTAAAAATAAATTAATTTTATTTTTAATGTGGGTTGACCCCTCCTAGAAAGGTGTGCCCAAGTGTTGGAGATTAAAATAATAAATAAAAATTATTTGGGCCGATCCCTTTGGAAATTCACCCCTCTTGGGTGAAGAGGCACAATTGGCAAGTATAAAGAGGAGATTGTGAGAGGGTGAAATGCAATAAAATTCAAGTAATAATTATTATATGAAGAGAAAAAATAAAAGCTTATTCAAGAAGATTTATAAGATATATGTGAGCAGATTTATAGCAATGATTTGGTGAAAAGAAAAAGAAGTGATACCAGCGAGATCATGATGATTTATAAGCAGCCTTCATGAAGAATTTATTGCAGATTTTATAAGAATATTATTTCTAAATTTGTGAAGAAATTATTTTTGATTTTGTGAAGACTAAATTATAGATCTATGAAGGGGAGTTTAGCAGATTGTGAGAAGGCAGAAAATATGAGAAGTCATAAATAAAAATTATCACACCATTCTTGTGGAGGTTGGAGCCTCTTGTAGAAGAGATTTGATTCTCTTGCTGAGTTGGTGTTCAATGGTGGGGATTGGAGTCTCCAGAGGATTGGTGCCTACAAATTTTGTAAGAAGAAAAATGCAAGCAAGATTTTGTCGTGGTATTTTCCTGTAAGGGTTTCCTTGTAAATTGTGTCTCTTGTGCATGTTCTCAAATTTCTACATCTTGCATGAATGATACTGCTATGGATAATTAGGGCTTGAATTAATGCTGCTATGCTTGATTAAGTTAAGGAGTAAAGTTTTAATCTATACTGATTCACCCCACTCTCAATATAAGTGTGTGTTCCATCACTTTTTCTTTGAAGTTAGAATTGTGTCCATTTGAATTTGATCAATTCTATTGAGATGTATTTGATATATTGTTACAAGTCTTCAATCCTCACATATGTTTCATGAAGCCAAGCATTCTTTTTTCTAGACATAGTTAGAAAGTGGGGTAGTTGGAAATTAATGTCCCTGCAATGATGGCACAAAAAATGAAAGCTATAACTGGTTTGACAAAAGGAGTTGAAGAACTTTTCAAGAAGAAAAAAGTCACTTATGTTAAAGGTGTTGGAAATATTTTATTTGGAAGTGAGGTGTCAAGGAATATTTTAGATTGTGGAAACATTAGTGTGAAAGGGAAGCATATAATCATAACAACTAGTTCAAAAGTGAATCCCCTTCCCAAAATTAATATTGATGAAAATAAAATTGTTTCATCTATAGGAGCACCACCACTAAAGAGGTCCCCAAGAAACTTGTGCTTATTGATGCATTATAATAGCTTTCCTTAGAAATGGGTTCAGTATGGGGAAGGTTGGGATTTGAAGTTACCATTGTAGAACTTACTTTTGATATAGTTTTTTCCATATATGGAGAAATTTGAAAATCTTTCTAGAAGACATTAGAGAAATAAAAAATGAAACTTATGATGAAAATTAAGGTGACTATAAAGTGAAAGAGAAGAAAGGAAACACTCACAAGAAGTTCGAGAATGAAGCCTCCAACAAGGATAAATCATCAATACCTACACACACAAAATCGAGAAAAGTGTTGGGGTTGTTTTAGGGGCTTGCCTTATTCAAACCTCTGTGTTGTTGTTTCCACCTCCACAGACAACCAAATATGATTGAGATACAAAATAGATGAGATAAAGAGAGATAGATGTGCTAAAATAATATGCTAATAAGATAAACATGGACAATGTAGTAAAATAATCATAGTTACCCTCCCTTTAGCAAAATGGTAATGTCGAAAGGAAGAGACTAAGCTTGATAGAAAATTATTGAGAAACTAATGAGAACAAGAACATGCAATAACAATGATAGGATGAAGTTTCTATGGTGTAGAAGAGCAAGAGAGATTGGGAGAATGGAGAGATTGAGTGAATATAATGAGACAGATTGAGAGAATGAATGAATTGATGCCAAAAATGAAGTTTGGAGAAGTATATGCATGCAAAGGGCCATCTCGGCATGCCCATGAGCTGCAAAGTGATAGGCCAAAACTAAGGGTAGATAATGAGAGATTTAATGTTTAACTAAATTCAATTTGGTCTAAGTGTTAATCTGTGAGTGTAAAATTGTGAAAGGTATTGTGGTTATATGCGCAAGGGTTGTAGGTAGTGAGTTGAGTGTAGATGAAATGCATATACAAAATAAAAACACTTATTTAAATTACTACGAAACTTTTGTACTGCTATAGAAATTGCTACAAGAACTTTGTGGTAAAAACTATTGCAACAGTCTACTACAAGAATAGACCAACGACTATCATAATTGACTCCAAATTAACTCTCACAAAACCTCACAGGGGAAATCAACAATCTTAACTTATATCTCACACAGAAAAACAATATAAAGATTCTAAATATTTTCTCAAAATGCAAAAGCATAGATCATACATATGAAAGCACATAGATCACATAAATCTCATAGAATGTAATGTTGTAGCATAACAAACAAACAAAAAATAAATAAATAAATAAATAAATAAAATGTCACGAGCCTTCCGAAGAGTGGGCCCTTCCTCTTGGTTGGCGAGGCGACTACAAACATTGGAACTACACTTTTTGTTTCACAGATAGGTTTCCATAAGATTTTCTTTTTGTATCTCTTCACACAGTTACATTTTTGTTGCACTCCTTGCTGTTACACTTTTCCTGCGCTATTCTACTATATCCTATGTTGTTGTCTCACACCATTACATTTCCTTTATATAATGAATAAAGCATACAAATTATTTTCCAAATTTTCATAGTTGTTCCTTCATTCATGGTTCTCCTTCTATTTTGTGGACAAATCTAAAATATAGGGAACCATTTTATTTATTGATAAATAATCATCCTAAAATAGAGGATTTGGTTTGGCTTGCATCCATTCAACACAACATTATTAGTTGCAACAATAATTAATTTTGGCCTATGGTTATTACCATACCAAAATATCAAAGATTACAATAACAAAATAATCATAGAAGATTATTTTTGGCTCATGGTTGCCCCATATGAGTAGAAAATAGATCATTATTTGTTGCAACAATAGAACTATCATCTAGTTTAATTAAATAATGAATAGATGACATTTGATTCAAAGTGTAATGATGAGTGATAGGAAATTTGTGTTCTCCACTTCCAAGAGGATTTATTTTCTTAACATAATGGAAGGAAATATTAGTAAATATAAATATTATTATTTGTGTATTTTATCTAAAAACTAAATTAAATATTACTTATATATATTTAGTCATATGCAACATAAAATTGGTAAAATTATATGTATGATACAAAAATGGAATATGAGAATGGGTATGAAGATATATGAAAGAGGCTAAAATATGGAATAAAATAGAATGTGAATGACTCTCATCATTCCTCCCAACTTAACATATTGCACGTCCTTGTGCAATCTTTGTTATTGATATGATTTAATTTGAACTGGTGGCCTTGGGATTTATGACTTCTTCACCCTTGGCTATTATAGCTCATTCTTCATTACATCGCTCCTTCAATTTTTTTTCTCTTAGCTCCTCATAACAAGCTTCATGGCTTTGCATTATTTTTCAGCTTACTTTTTTTTGTAATATTCATATCTCATCGAACTTGTATTTTTTCTTCACTTTTTCTTTTTGCATATTTCATTTTATTTCCCTTTTTATCATTTTTTCATAGCATTATTTTCTTGAAATGCTATGTTTGTTTTTTGAAATGCTATATAGGAGGTATCATAAAAATAATCTCCACATTTATGAGCTATGTGAAATGGGTGAAATGATAGACAATATGAATGATTATGAAGGGTGAAAATAATGGATACTATGATGGGATACTTAAGCATAATGATGGGTGAAAAGATAGGTAATAAGGATGATGAACCTTCCCCCAAATTAAAGGGTTTACCGTTAGGAAACAAGGAGAGGGTTAGTGTGATTGTTGCTTTATATGATTAATATAATAAGAAATATTAATAAATTTTAAAAAAATGAAAAATAAAATTGATTGTTTGACCAACTTGCATGTCCATTAATGCCAAGGTGTGGTAACCAAGGTGATGTAGGAGCATCCAGGGTGTAAGAGAAATCTTGCATCACCCAAAAATAATTTCTTTTGTTTAAATTTTCAATAGGGGCTTATGTGGGCTAATGTTGTGTACGAAATTAATTATTTTAAATTTCCAAATATTGTAATATTTCCTATGTGAGTCTATAATTGTAATTTTGATGGGTATTTACTCCGGTAAATGTTACAAAGGCATAAAGGGGGGAGAGGGGGGGTATTCTCTTTGGGCATCCCATTTCTTGGTGGGGACCACTTTGTAACAATGCTCTTACATGTTGATTTGTATGCATTTGAATGTTGGGTCACCGAATTTGCATGTGAGTTATGGAGATTTCAAAATTGACCAAATTTGATTGGCCATGAGTTAGGCACCCATATGAGGGTCATGTGAGCATTTAGTAATTTTAATTATTTTATGATTTCTCCTCAAGGTGGGTGTGGGTTTTCCAAGGAGGTTTTTGGCAATGTTGTTTTGGAAACCACAATGGTTTTCTCACTCTAAAACTTCTATATTATGATGCCTTGTCATTTGGAGAGGGGGATTTTGCAAGTTGAGATGGGGAGTTGCTATCCGAATGGGTACATATTTGGTAACTCCATTGTTACAGATTTATGCAGGTAGAGAAGCCCATGTTTGAGGGAGCTAGTGAGCTCCACATTTGCAATCCATTATCCCAGAATTTGGGAGAGGAGGCCCTAGGTGTAGCTCTTGGAGAAGGAGACAAAAACCCCATGTTTTTGTAAGTTTGAAGGTGTTTGTATAGTAGCAAGAAGATTGGTTAATCTATGGTTTATTGCAGTAGTGTTTTTCCATTGAAGTTTGTAAGTTGAAGGAGCTAGAAGCTACTGAAAGAGGATAGCTTGAAGGAGACTAGTTTGTGTTTGGTTTTTTCTGTTTTGTAGTGGCCATATTTTAGTTTTTTTGTAGTTTCCATCAGCCCATATGGCTGTAAACAATCTGATTTCAGATTTGCTATAGTTTACATGTAATTTCATGAGATTTTGAATAAGAAACCATAGTTACTTCTTGCAAATTTGTGAGTTATTTCAAAAATTTCTAAGTTGCATTTTCAGATTGTTGTGAGTATGTGAATGAAGGTTGGATTCCCTACATCAATGGTACCATAAGCGGGGATTTCAGGGTGTCTTGGGACATAAGAACCAATGTGAGGAGTGAGGTTTGCAGGAACAGAGTGGGGGTGGAGGAGTTATTTGAGGGATTTGTAAACAAATTCAGAGTGAAAGAGGGATTATCCCTTCTCAAACCACAAATAAAAATCACTTAAATGATTTGACTTAAATATGAAATAACTTAGAAAAGAGAAACAAAGCAAAAATTTTGCAAACAAATTTCCAAATTCTTTATTCAAAACTCTCTTGCAAACATCAAAGTATCTTCTCCATTAAGGAAATACAAAGATTTCAGCCTCTTGGAATGATAAGTACACATTGAAAATCAGACTAAAATCTGATCTCAACAGAAAATAACAACAAATACAAACTATTTATTCAACTCCTTTAGTTCACTCTCAATCTACAACCTTTATCATGCAAACTCCAATCTGCAAACTGTATACATCTTCAACAATGGATTATATGATCCATTTTGCTATCACACACCTTCAAACCTACAATAAAACATTTGTGATGGACATATTCATCACATAATAATCCCATATTAGTCACTTCTACCCAAATCCCTGTAGAAATTAGCTTCTCTCACAATTCGAGTGATTGGTTCCAAAAATTGACAAGTCTTCCCTTTTATGCTAAATCTCCATTTTTTTCTATAGCTTCCATTTGAAACGTCCCAACATGATAAAAATTTCATTAATATCATTAAAATAAAATAATAAATGCTAAAAAGCATTATCAAATCCACCTCCTTGAAATTGCCAAGAATAACAAACTTGCAAGATTGCAACTCCTATAAAGTAGGGACCCAATTAGAAAAGCAACTGCCAACTCAAATTGGGCACTCAAGATCTCAATTATTATAATTTATGAGGATTTAATTGAGTTTTAAAAATTTGTAACTACCCAAAAAATCCATTCCAAGATTATCTTTTTAAAGCTCAAGTTCAACACTGCCACCTAGACTATCTCCACTCCCAAATTTAGCAATCTTAAAATAAAAGACCAATTATTTATTACAATTTTTGGCCTAATATTTTAATTTATTTCTCCGACTAAATAATTATCAAAATTTAGGAAAATACAAAATTAAAATATTTATTTTTGTTTGACGTTGATTGCCTACACTTGGATGCTCCTCATCAAACACGTCAGGTAAATTGAATTTTGTGAGTATGACTCACAAAATTGAGTTGAGTAGTAGGACTACCCTTTCAAGTTGTAAAAAACCGGTATCAAACTCCATCACTATACCAAGTCCTCTTCCATCTTTTCTTCTAGCATCTACCTGGATCATTCTACATCCTCCTCCACCTATTGTATCTTCTTCTCTCCTTCACCCTTGCGGGACTGAACCCACTACAACAATCTGGACACCTCCACCAATATGCATTCACCTCTTCATCTCCATACATTTCATTTATCTCTACAACATTCAAATCAAATTTACTTTCATCTTCATAAAATTCAAGAAAATAAGGCATTACCTTAGCTGCTCCAACTTCCTTTTCACCTCCATTTGTAGTCAATGCAAGCCATTCATTTTCAATTTGTACATTTTTTTATTTTACCCCATCCTCTTGCATGATGATCTCATATTCAATGTCTTCTACACCTTCTCTTTTACCTGTAAACAAAACAATGTTAGCATAATCATAGAACCTTTCTTCTCCCATTTGCATCTTCTCTAACTCCTTATCACATTCATCTGACTCTTTCCCTCCAAATAAGATATTAATCTTTCTCATATTCTCTTTGAGTAGGAGATCTTCTTCATCTTCACCAAATTCTTCATCAAATATAGGACCCTCAAATTCCATCACCTCAGTATCTACTACACTACTCAAATCAACAATATTCAAATTTATTGCCTTTTTTCATTCATCTCCATTCTTTGTTGCAACTTCTTTTTTTCATCTTTCATGTCTTCCAAAAGACATGCCTCCTCAACTTTTAATTCAGAAACTTCTTCCCATTCATCTTCGTATTCCTAGTGTCACATGCGTGACATTCTGCTTCATCCTCTTTCTTTCCTGCATTCAAATTTTCATTAGAATCATAAATAAAATTATCATCACCTCTTTTATGATGAAGTTATTTTATCCTTTCCCACAATGCTTCCAATTCTTCCACTTTTTGATTCAACTCCCTAAATTCTCTCAATCTATCCTTCCTAAGTCTCTCTTTGATTTTCTCAAGTCTAGGAATTGTCAGAATCCATCCAATAATAAAATTTATTTGTCTCATTCTCTTTTCCATACTCAAGGCTTCACAAATCCTCAATAACACAATTTTTCAAAACCCTCTAAGTTGCATATACACATGCAACAAATCTCTCACACAATCCAACCCTCAAGTCCTGGTGCAAACTGCCTCATGTTTGGCGGTCTTTCTACACACTCAAGAACTCCCACTCTGATACCACTGATGAAAGAGGGATCATCCCTTCTCAAACCATAAATGAAAATCACTTAAATAATTTGAATTAAATATGAAATAACTTAGAAAAGAGAAACAAAGCAAAAATGTTGCAAACAAATTTCCAAATTCTTTATTCAAAACTCTCTTGCAAACATCAAAGTATCTTCTCCATTAAGGAAATACAAAGATTGCAGCCTCTTGGAATGATAAACACACATTAAAAATATGATTAAAATCTGATCTCAACAGCAAATAACAACAAATGCAAAATATTTATTCAACTCCTTCAGTTCACTCTCAATCTACAACCTTTATCATGCAAACTCCAGCAAACTATATCCATCATCAACAATGGATTCTATGATCCATTTTACTATCACACACCTTCAAACTTGCAATAAAACATTTTTTATGGACATCTTCATCATATACTGTCCCTGATGGACCTTTCATCACATACTAATCCATTTTGAGTCACTTCTACCCAAATCCCTGTAGAAATCAGCTTCTCTCACAATTCCTGTTGAGTGACTGGTTCCAAAAATTGTCAAGTCTTCCCTTTTATGCTAAATCTCCATTTTTTTTCTGTAGCTTCCATTTGAAACGTCCCAACATGATAATAATATCATTACTAATATTTAAATAAAATAATAAATGCTAAAAAGCATTATCAAATCCACCTCCTTGAAATTGCCAAGAATAACAAACTTGCAAGATTCCAACTCCTAGAAAATAGGGACCCAATTAGAAAAGTAACCACCAACTCAACTTGGGCACTCAAGATCTCTATTATTACATTTTATGAGGATTTAATTGAGTTTTAAAAATTTGTAACTCCCCCAAAAATCCATTCCAATATTTTCTTTTTTAAAGCTCAAGTTCAACACTGCCACCTAAACTATCTCCACTCCAAAATTTAGTAATATTAAAATAAAAGACCAATTATTTATTACAATTTTTGACCTAATATTTTAATTTATTTCTCCAACTAAATAATTATCAAACCTTAGGAAAATACAAAATTAAAATATTTATTTTTGTTCGATGTTGATTGCCTATGCACCTGGATGCTCCTGCATCACAAATTGTCGAATGAGGCAGTTTACATGTGTAGAACCTAAGGGTTTTGAAAATTTGTGTTAAGGATTTGTGAGGCCTTAAGGATGGAAAAGAGGGAGAAGAAAATGACTTTTTTCATTGGATGGATTATGAGGATTCCTAGACTTGAGAAAATTAGAGAGAGACAACAAGAATAAATAAGAGAACTGGAATGATAGAGTTGCAACAACAAGTGGATGAATTAAGAGAAGAGATTGAAAGGAGAAAACAAGAAAAGAGGAGAGTTGGAGGTAATTGTGATTATCTTTCTAATGATATTTTGATTGTAGGAAAGAAAGAAGATGCATCGGGGTGTCATGCATGTGGCATAGAAGAAGAGGATGAATATGAAGAAGTTGATGAATTTGAAGCTGAGGAATATCTATTGGAAGACATGGAGAATGAGATTTCAAAAATTTCAGCAAAGGAAAGTCTTTGTGAAGACTTGAAGGAGATGACAATAAATGAGGAAAGTGAAAGAGTTGCAGTAGTGGATGTAACTTAGGTAACTTTTAATTTTACTGAATATTTCTATGAAGATGGATGTGAGTATAATAAAGTTGCAACAGAAGAGAGTCCTTTGGAGGACATAGAAGAAAAAGAGAATGATAATTTATTGATACAAATTGTAGTAGTGGAAGTAAAATGTGATGCATTGGTTATAGGAAAAGGAAGTGAGACAGTTGCATGTCTTATTAAAGGCATGGAAGAAGAGAACAAAACTAAAGTTGCAACAAGTGATGAGAAGGTAAAATCTTTTATTGAATCTAAGAAATTCAATAAAACCAAAATACCCTTTCATGTTATCAATAATTTTTGCCCTCTTTTTATAAAAGAAAAAAACAAAATAATGATTCAATACACAATATAATAATGATATGGATTTTCTTAACAATAATTATGTACGAGTACCTCCTATGGATCCAACATTCCCATATCTTTTTTAAAGGAATAAATTTGTAACCTCATACAACACCAAAATTTTATCGATTGTTTCTAGTCAAGACATTGTTATTGATGCAGTTGACATCGATGAAAACTACAACATAAGAACATACGCTGATACAATTCTAGGAAAAAAAATTATACTAAAAGTTGGTATGCAAGTGTTGAACTGTACATTAGAAATTAAAATACCGAAGATGAACTTATAAATGGAGCTAATGGTATTTTACAAGAATACATAATTCAAAATAATATCAATATCATATGGATTCAATTTAATGATGGAAAAATTGGTCAACAACAATCTACCAAACTCCAACATCTATACACCGATACAACACTAAAACAATGGGTTCCTATACTACAAATAGAAAATGTGTATCAAACTACAAACATGCATCGCAAAAACAACTATAAAATTAGTCCCCTGTAAAACTTACATGTGCATGAATAATTCATAGATCACAAGGTCTCACATTGGATGGACTCACATTTGATCCATTAGGAGTCAAGTCGTATGGACTAGTATATACCGCATTGTCACGTTATGAAATATGGATTTGTTATACTTATTGAATCCACTAACAAGAAAAAATCTATGTTAAAAACAAAGTTGTAAATGAAATGCATCGATTACTCACAGAAGAAAAATGACAATTCAAATATAAATGAAACATCTCAATCACAAACACCTCAATATCTATTATCTCCTTGAATACACGAAGTCTAGACTCCCATATTGATGACATTGTAAATGACTATGACTTCATCTAATCAAATATAATATGTTTATAAGAAACACATACATCTTATTCATATATCAATAATAAATTACAACAATTTGAATGTATTTCTATCCATATTAGATATGGCATAGTGATATGTATCAAAAAATCAATACAAATCATAAAATCAAACTATTATAAAACCAATAACATTGAAGATATACTAGTACAGTTAACTGTTCACAATTACAAAATCAATTTGATAAATCTATATGTGTCTCCTGGTACAAAACTTGTTGTAGGGATTAGGATTATTAAACACACTAAATTAGATACATATTAATGACAAAAGCCTAATTATTGGAGATTTCAACATCAATATGGAACAAGACAACACAATTACAAAAGGATTAGAAAGTTTATTCAAAACCAAAAAAAAAAAAAAAATTACTTGACAAAAAGAAAATTTCACTTCAAAAATTGCTAATTGACTATGCTTGATCAAATATTATCAATAATAAATTTCAAAATTCTTAAACAAACAATTATTAGAGTGATCACTATACAATTTGTCTATTGCTTACTATACCAACCATACAAGAATACTAATAAAACAATTCCTAGATCATTTGTTATAATAAAAAAATTCATTTATTCATCACATCTTTAGTAAGATTCCTTTTCTGTACATAATACTTCATTCTTGTTTTATTCTATATTTTCATTATATTTTTAATGCAATACTTTCTTATTGTTATTGAATTTTAATAGAGATGAGTAATAACAAAATACAACAAGAGGAAAAAAAGAATAAATATCATCACACCAAAAAGTAGTAGAATTTTACAATAAAAAAATACAAGAGATTAATGTTTATTATCTCCCAAATTTTGTTTTTTTTTGCTAAATTTGTTTTGTAGATCAAATACAAATACTTTGAATAAAGTATCAATTGAAGATACCAATGCTTGGAAAACTGGAGACATATTTGAAGCAGATGTCATCATCACATACAAAACTCATCTAGACAAAAAAAAAGTTTGAAATGGATCTTTTGTATTGATTTAGTTGATCACAAAGGTGAAATGCCAATTACATAGGATCTTACAAGAAATCTTTTACAAATATTTGAAAAGAAAATATATATAGGAGCAAGTATCTGTATAATAGGTTTTAGACTTGCTCATAAATCATAATATGATCATGGTGATTATGAATCCATTTTTTATTAGATGAGTCAAGTGGAGTTGACCATATCTCTCATGTTTTCCAAAATTATGCATTCATACCTAGCATAACAATAAAAATGCTTCTATAAATTATAGACAAATATACAATTGGAAGTGTAGGTGCAATTGTTTTTGGCTACAAACAAATGACTTATCAATAGGGGAGAGGACCCAATAGTGGTACAAGTACCAATAGTTGTCGTAGTACATGTACTTTCAAAGCCCAATATTTTAAAACTATGGAACTAGTAATTGTAAGAGAGGACCCAATAGTTGAACAAAATATGCCCATTACATTCAAAAAGAAACAAATCATATGATGCCACATTGACACACTAAAAAACATGACTTAATGCACCACTATTGGCCTAACTTTTTTTGGGGGTCTATTATGACCCCTCAACAAAAAGCATGTTGATGAAACCTTTTTTCTTGGTCTATGCGGGTGAAACGAAATAGTTGAATTGTCCACGTCCCTGGCCACTCAGGGATATAATTTTTTAATTTCAATATTGCATGTTCATTGCTATGTTGACCCATAAAGTTAGGGTGCACCACTATTGGGCCCTCTCCCCTATTTGTTCTCATTAAAAATGATGAAACTGAAGATGACAAAGAAAAAGTAAGAAAAAAATATTTCATTTCTACATCTCTTCAATTTCATAGATTGTAACAATCTCCTCTCTGTCATCCACTAAAAATTCTTTTATACTCTCACATATACAATTACATCCAACTTTACTGCAACAATTTTTATAAATAGAGGGACATGTACAAAAGTAAGATTTCTCAATTTTGCTATTTAAGAACATCATAAGATAATTTGATGCTAAACATCATACTATTGGAACCTGTTAATCAACCTATATCACTCAATTGACCAACAAGACAACACTAGATTTCCTTCAAAAACTCCTCTCTTACACATCTCAAGTTAGTTCTTTCCTTATACATTTCAACACTTTTTTTTCAATTCAATTGTCTTGAGTAAGAAACAATATCTATTTTATTTTTGCACAATATTTTCAATACAAAATAAATATATACATCCACCTCTAACAAATTTATCTAACTATGTGAAATTTTTAAGTGCACAACAAATTAAAAATAAATTATTTTTCTCCATTTCAACCCATTTGTTCAGTTTGCGATGACAAGATCTTTATCACTTCCATTGTTGTAGACAATATTGTTCATTGTACCAATTACAACCAAGACATTGCATATACATATAGCCACTGTCTCAAATGCATAATAACAATAGAGCGTGCAAGAACAATCTATATTGTACCCTTGAAAAAAGACATGCTCAAGAAATTGCTTCCATGACTTTAGAAAACAACCTATGAAGAATATTTGAAAAACAAGAAATCATATTTACTCTACGAGAGTTTCAAGTTTAAGGATATTTCACATTGGACCAGAACAAAATTGTTTTGGATTTGCAACAAAATGAATAGTAGAATAATTCAAATTCAAAGTTTTAAAAAAGATTATTGCTTATCAGATAACAAAATAATTTAGCTTCAAACTTTTAAAATAAACTTACGTTTATTAGTCTCTAGTATTTTTCAACACTTGTTTATTACAAACATAACTTTCTTACAATTATGAATAAATATATATGGATTCTATCCTATAAGAATTGCATATACTATTGTATATACATATTTTCTACTCTTTCTTGTTTTTTTAGCACTTTGCATATACTATTGTATATACATATTTTCTACTCTTTCTTGTTTTTTAGCACTTTGCATGTCCTGCATTGCTTTATTAGATTAAATTATATTATACTACACAAGAAATGAATTTAGAAATGTGAATCATATAATATTCATTTTTTATTCATGCATTGCTAACTCTAGTGTACATCTTCATAGTAAATTTGAATAATATATTTATTGATTATTGTAATTGTCATATTTAAAATTGATTATGTTTTAAAAATGGTCCTAAAACAACCCAAGTCTCTTTTTTGAAAGAATGTATAAAAATTATTGTCTAAATTCCACTTTTAAAATAATCTTATTATTAAATATAGAAAATACTTTATTTGGATTTTTTAATGTGTTAAATGACATGGAGTTGAAATTATTTAGTTTATCAATTAGTATTATTAATTTATTGTCTTCAAACAATTCTATAATAGTTCTAAAATCAAATTAGCATATTTGCTATCATTCTTACATAAGTTTCAGAAATCAAATCCTAATTACATATTAGACCCCATGTTCTTGTATGTATAGAAAATGAATTGTTTATACTAGCAATCACACCTTGGTGTGTAGAGGATATGTTGAAGATGTGTGAAGGTCAATTAGGGAAAATTTTGGTCCATTTTTTGCATACATTTGTGCAGTATACACGAGGTCGATTGGTAGGCCAATTAAAAATGATGTTGTTCCGCGATCCTGTCGATAATGCTCAATCAAATTGATCCAGGACGTCATCAATAAACTCAGGATCCGAGATCAAAGATCCGAAACCGTCGATCATCGAAGTCAAAGATCGACAAAAGGATCAAAGTCGTCGATCGACATCGAAAAAGTCAGTAAAGAAAGAAGTCGGCGATAAAGTGAAAGGATGCTGGAAGATAATGAGATCGAGATAAAGGAAGATCGATTAAAGTCGAAGATAAAGGGTCGGATCGGGATGGAATCAAAGGTAGAGTCGAAGATAAAAAATTAAGGAAAATAAATCCGGGATCAAAGATCATTTCACGACAAAGGACGAATAAAATATCGATCGATCAGCAGGATCGACGTCAGGCAGGATCGTCGACAATCAAAGATCGTCGATCCAGGCGATCAAGGCGATCAAAGATCAAGATCGAGAGACGTCAGTCGAGAAATAGAGATAGACAAAGGGAGAAATAAAGAGAGAGTGAGAGATGGAGGGATAGATAGAGATAGGAAGTTATATATAGAGAGAGGTATAGAGGGACATATATTTATATATAGAGGTAGGGAGAGGTACATCTATGGGAATATATATAGAGAGATGGGAATATAAAGAGAGAGAGGTCTATTTATATCTCTATCTCCCTCTCTATCTTTAAATGTTTCTCATTATCTCTCAATCTCTCTTCCTCTCTCTCCCCTATTTCTCTCTATATTTGTATTCCCTTTTAGTTCTTACTCTATCTCTTTGTCTCTTTCCATCTCCCTATCTCTCTCCCTTACTCTATTTTTGTATCCCTATTTTCTCCCCCTCCTCTCTCTCCCCCTTTCCCTCTTTATCTCTTGATCTTTCTACCCTTCTCTATATATATCTTTGTCTCCTATTTCTCTTTATCTCTCTATCTCTCTATCTCCCTCTCTTTATGTGACTATATCTATCTATGTCTCTCCTCTTCTCTCTTTTCCTCTCTTTCTTTATCTCTCTTCATATCTCTATCTCTTTGCCTCTCCCTCTTTATTCCTCTATATTTCTACCTTTATCTTTGTATCTCTATCTATCTTTTATCTCTCTATATCTCCTTGACTCCCTCTTTATATCTCTATTTGTATCTTTGTTTCTTTCTTCTCTCTTTTTCTCTCTTTGCCTCTCTCATCCTTTGTCTCATTTCCCCCCTCTTTCTCTCTCTTCCTTTCTTTCTCTTTTTCTCTCATTGCCTTTCTATATCTTATCTCCATCTCCCTCCCTCTTCTCTTTTCCTCTCTTTTCTCTTTCTTTCTCTCTCTCTACTTTCCTCATGTGTGCAATGGATACATTGAAGAGGTTTTAAAGGTGAATTATCATATCCTTAATCAAATTACATTCTACCTTGAGCATAACTCACTAAGCACACGTGTTATCCTTGGATTGCTGACACGGAATAACTAATCAAAAGTGAGCTTCTCTCTCTCACTTTGTAACTTTTAATTTAGATTTTGAGTTTGAAATTTATTTTATTATATAAATTAAATTAAAAATACAAAATAGAATTATTCTACAATAATTAAACTTTTAATTTAAGACATAATTTTTAATTAAATTAATTCTAATAATTTTTAATTATTATTTGTAATTTCATAAAAAGACAAATAATAAAAATAATTTAAAACTTAAATCTAAATTAAAAATTAAAATAAAATAAACTAAATGTAAAGTCAAAATATATCAAAATCTAGATATTAATAATCACAACTTTTAAAAAATAATGATAAATAATAAATTTATTAAATTAATGAATGATTAAATAAAAAAGTAAAACTGTTTTTTTAATTTATTAGAATTGAAATATTAATAAAATATGTACCTAAAAAATATAATAATATATTATAAACAATATTAACATTAATTTAAAAAAATATTATAAAATTGAAGGTAAATATTAAAAATGAAAAATAAACTATATTAAAATTGTTAAAGTTAAAATTTTAACTTTTATGTTAAAAATTACAACACCAAATTTAAAAAGTTAAAAATAAAATGAAACCTATTAAAAAGATAAAAAATCAATTTCGATTTATTTAAAATTCAATATATAATTAATTAATTGTTAAGAAATTAAGATTTACATATAATAGTTTAGTTATTATGTTAGTTACTTGGGTGGAAGTTATTATTGTAATGAGAAAATAATTCCTTTATAAAGTCAATGTATTGGATGTAATGTGGCGAATGATCATAATAAAATTCCTCTTTATTTTTGTTATTATATGCAATTTAAATTATTAATATTGTTCTTTTGTTCTTGTTGATCTACATTGGTATAGAGCATTAATGATTCAAGTGTGCCTGTGATTGAAGAAGTGTAAGATAATTTTGTACCCAACACAAAGGGTGTATGGAGACTTGTTGTGCGCATGGAATTCTAGGCATAGTATTTGAAGATTTTGTTCAAAGAAAGGTGCCAAAACACTTGAAAGTTTGTTGGTGTCGTACATAAGGTGTTTGAAGGGGTTTATTCAACACATAAGTCATTTGATGTGCTACTTCCCTTGCCTTTACAACAACTTCTCTAGATCAGACATTGCTAATCATTTTTTACTGGCATTCCTATTGTGTCAGTGTATATATTATTGCTTCAATTGAATTTTTTATTGTCTCCATGAAATAATCTCTATGTGTAAGCATTCAATGATGCATAAAGCTATTTGAAGGCATGAATAAACATTGATGCACACAGGGCATATGAGTGAATAAGGTAGAAATTAAAACATGTTTTTCAAAACCATGCAATAGTTTATATACACACTTGGACATGGCAATCTAGGCCTATTGCATGGTCTTTGGTAAGTATTTTTTCAATGTGTGAACCAATAGCTTGTAAGGATGTGATATAGTAGGAGTTTTTTTTTTAAACTAAAACATTGTAGTTTCATTATGAATGTTGATGTCTCACATATTTATTGCTAAGTTTGATGTGTGAAAGGGTTGGTTATAAGAGATTTTAACAAAAAAATTGGAGGCATAAGGTTGGAATTAAGTGTGTGCATAGAACACAAATTTATTTACTTAGTATTTATTTTGCATGAAATCTCAAAAATTTGGAGTGATAAATGATAAGATTGAATTTATTTAAAATGAAAAAATCATATATTATTTCAAAGTTTGAGGGTCATGAATTTCATACATGGAAAGTAAAAGTGCAACTAGTTTTAATAGAAAAAGATCTTTGGGATATTGTTAATGAAACTATAAAAAAATTGCAAGATGTAGATGAAGCATGGATAGCACAAGATTGTAAAGCTACAATAGTGATTGGTCTTGGGTTAGCTTATGCATATTTACACCATATTGATTTGACAAAAACCTCAGATCAAATATGGGAAAGCCTTAATTCTTTATTTGGTTCATAGGTTCCAAGTGCTAAAATGAGAATGAAGCAAAAAAGATTGATTTGAAAATGAAAGAGAGTGATAGTATTGTTCAATATATTAGTACATTTTGTTCACTTCTTAATCAACATGTTGGAATAAAATGTATGTTGATAATATGATACCAAAGATATTTTATTAAATAGTATGCCCTCAAGTTTTGACAATATTGTGTTTACTTTAAACAAACTGAATCCAAGCTTGAGCTTAGAAAATATGATATCTTATTTAATTGATAAAGAGAAAAAATTCATTAAAACTCACTCAATTAATGAGGAAAATGCTTTGTTTGTCAAAATAGAGACTAATGTTTCAACAAGTAAGAATAATTTCAAATGCTTCTATTGTAATTAAAGAAGACACATTCTAGTGAATTACATTCAACGTTCTAGAGATCTTCTCGATGACAAGTTAAAAATAGATAATTCTTTTAATTTCTACTGAAACCGAAGGATAAAGATGTAATATTGCAATGTGTGATCAAGAATCTTCTCACAATGACATTGAAGAAGTATATATTCTCTAAGAATTAAATAGGTGGAATGGGAGGTTGGAGGCATCGAAGGTAGGAGGATCTTCATCATCTTGAGCTAGCTTCTTGCTCAGAGATGATGCCTTGCATGAGAAGCATTTGTTTCATCTCTAGTCCCTTCAAGAGAAAGAGGGGTCATGCAGTGATTTGTTGGTTTGTGGATAGTTGAATCCACAAACTTGGTGAGTTATTATTGGTTTATGGATAGTTGAATCTACAAACTTGGTGAGTTGTTGGTTTGTGAATAATTGAATCCACAAATTGGCTATGGATAGTTGAGTGTTGGTTGGTTAATTTCTTGTGAATAATGGAATGCACGTCTCGATTCATAGGTAAAATCATGACATTTGCACATACATGAGGAGTTTGGGTTTATGTTGAAGAGTTGGATAATCATGATTTTCCTGGATAAAGAAGTTTGGGTTAATGCTGATAGAGAGTTGAATAATCAAGATATTTTCCTAGACAAAGGAGTTTGGGTTGATGTTGATGTAGGGTTGGCTAATCAAGACATTTGCCTAGACAAAAGAGTTTAGGTTGATGTTGATTTTTTTTTTTTGTAATTTAAACTTTAAGGAGAGGGTTGTTAGGAAATTAAAATTTACACATAATATTTTAGTTATCATGTTAGTTACTTGGATGGAAGTTATTATGGCTTTATAAACCAATGTATTCATGTAATGTGACAAATGATCATAATGAAATTCCTCTTTATCTTTGTTATTATTTGCAATGTAAATTCTTAATACTGTTCTTTTGTTCTTGTTGCTCTACAATTAATATTATTAGTGCTATTAATAATAGTCAAACTCATTGAATATGATATTGCTATCAAGATTCAAGGGATTAGTTTTTCAAAACAAACTTCAAATCTCTAGTCAACAAAAATAAAAAAGATAGTAATAATATGTATCTATATTATATATTAGTATATTATATAAAATCAATATTTTTTATTATAAATTCATTTGTATATGTATAGAATTGGAATAAAGTAATCTTTAAATAATTTTTTAGTACTATAAATATTAAATTATTGATTATAAAAGTAAATATGATTTTTTTAAAGTTCAAAAAGTTGATTTGAAATGGAAAGTTGGATTAAAATATTGAAATTTCATCTTAGTTGTTAAGTTATTTGTAACTTTTGATAATTTAAGATTATAATCTAAAGTGTGTTTCAAATTTCTTATTGGTATTTTAGAAATGAAAAAGAATCTTAAGAATATTTGATGTGGTTTATAATATTATTGTTATTATTAATATACTAGCATACCTATATTAATTAATAATATATGTAAAACACGTCGAGAGTTATCTTTATCGAGACACCTATTGACTTGAGAAAAATGCTTACATTTTCATGAAAATGAATTTGAAAAGCAATCTATATGATTTCATTATATAGTTTTTGTCATTGTTTATTTCAATTCCCATATATAAGGGTACACATTCAAATTTAAAATCATATCAACTTGTATATAACAACAATCAACAAAGAACAATAAATTTAAATTCATAAATTTTCATCAATCATTAGATTTAGTATTGAAAGCAATAAAGAACAATATCATGACAAAAATGACATCAACTAACTAAGATATATCCATTGGTTTCTTTTTCAATGTTTGAATACATTGTTAACGTGATATACATTCAAGCATTTGAATGTCATGAAACCTATAGCTTTGCAATTGAATCTAATAAAGCTTTGCTCTCAGATAAATAAATATATGCAGAAATCCAAACAAGTTGATCCCACAATAGTGGTCAATTTTTGGCCAAACTGGACACTAAATTTTTTTTTTAACTAAATTTTCACATTCGGGTACCTATAGCAGTCACACCGTGAGGAATTTGAAGATGATGCAAACTAGCATCTCGTCACATTTTTTCTGTAGATTCTAACAATATTTTTTTCAAAAATTTTGGAATTAGATTGCACTCTTTTTTCCATCTCCCATGAAAACTAGTTTTTTTCAAAACCAACATTTTTTAAAAGTGATGCACACTGTATAACACATCACTTTTTTTCCTTGAAGGATAAAATTATAATTCTTTCGAATTTAGATTTCTAACTCTGATATCTAGTGTTTCCACTTGGTTAGATAGTTTTTTATTGAATATTTTTTCTTTAATAAAGTTTGAAAGTCAAACTAATTACAATTCAGACATAACACGACCGTATAACGCATAACTTTTACTGTATGTATCAAAATTCTTCTTCTTTTTTGTTGGATCGAGGACTCCAATATCTGGTACACTCATATTTTTCAAAAAGAAAATTGATAATCTTCTATTTTTCCACATGTGTAGAACAGAGAGTTTCGTTTTCGGTGAAAAACCTATATTTAATAAAACTTAAAAAACAAATAGATAATAAAATCAAAACATATTAAAATTATATTCATTGGATAGCCCATTTTGAGGGTAACCTGATACTAGTTGGGTCTCTGAAATCTCCTCCATTTTCATTCTCAAATCGAGCTTTGAAGTGCAAAATTATGAGCAATTTTGGTGCTTGAGAGGGTGGAGGTGAAAATAAGGGGATTTGATCGAACAACTGTTCGGTCAAATAGGAGTTCGACCAAAGGAATGTTCGACCGAACATATTTTACATATAATAAAAAAATGGATTTAAAGGGGGTTCGGTCGAACCCCCTCTATTAAATATATATTTCTTTCTTTTTCCTATTGTATTTTATAATATTTAATATTAATATAAATGTAAATTATATTTTTTTAAATTATAATATATAATATACTTAAGGGTAGGGGGGGAGTGGGAGAGAGATAAAGGATACGGTTTAAGGGTAAAGCGTAGAGGGGAGAGAGGGAGAGGGGGTAGGAGGGAGAGACTTGAGAGAGAGGGGGGGGAG